>JAULCC010532810.1:0-10709 GCA_032358795.1 Nuttallia obscurata | reverse complement strand
CCCGGCCGGGGATCGAACCCGCGGCCTCCCGCACCGAAAGCGGACGCTCTACCACTTGAGCTAACCGGGCGGTCTACCTATAAGTATCAGTAACATAGTTATACAAAATATCACATAATAATACCACGAACATCGTATGTAAGAATGAGTTCATGAGAAACAGTCAATATTTAAAAAATTAAATAACAAAAATACAAACATATATACCTAACAGTTGTAAAAATTGACAAATCTTTGACAAAGCATATTTGGCAAAACATAAGCTCACAAGTGAAATGGTTTGAGATTGGGGCATGGAGCATGGAAAAAAGGTTTGGAAATAGCAGGACCAGTCATTCGACTGGACTAGCAGCTCTTCTATTGGACCATCTAAAGTAGTAGGTAAACTGTATGAGAGTCTATTATTTAAAAAATACCTTGTTTAAACTGGTGGAAATCTTGGGATAAATGTTTTAGCTAAAATCTGTTGGGTCTTATCAACTGGAAGCAATAAAGCTAAAGCCCTGATTGTTGCCTTTCCTTTCTCGTTATATAAATGTAGGCTTAAAATAACTTTTAACCAAGACATGTATCATTCAAATCATTTTTCCAACAGACTAAGTTGAAATGCTACTATCTATCCCTGTAAGTTAGTTCAATGATCAAGTAGGGAAGGGCGCAGTGGCGTAGGGGATATGGTGTCCGCCTTGCGTTCAGGGGGTTGTGGGTTCGAGCCCCGAAGGGGGCCTTTCTCCTGACCTTCATTTGTTGACACCAAGTACTGGTTCTACCCAGGAAATGGACTCGAAAGTGTTTCTACAAGCCATAGGCTTTCAACATAATCGAGCTAAAATAAATAAGTTTAAACTAAAACTAAGTAGGGAACAATGCAAGCAAGTCAACAGTTGTCAAAAATGTGTCTTTCTTCAGTGAGAGGATAACTTCTGAAAAAGTAGAAAAACTCAAAATCTGAGGAAATGCTGAATGGTTCTCAAGAACATTTTCTGCTCAAGGATTAAATCTTCACCACTTGATAAAGAAGGGAAATGGCCCCTGAATTTATATAACAAAATATACATGATACCTTCAAAACCCTCATTTTTACCTCAGTCCGACTTCGAGTAATGGTTTTTGCCAATCTCTCCAGTTATCTGGGGTGTATACAGATGTTTCTCTGAAACTGTCTCTCTGCACAGGACTGTCATAATCAAACTTTGGGGAACTGCCCACTGTAATAAGACATCAGGGCTTCCATAACAAATTTGAAATTGAAGGCAGGAAGTCTGTTATCAATATAAAAAGCCAGTAAATAATGGCACAAACTGTGTAAAATGGTAGACATGGTTAGATCAACTTCACAAATCAAATTCACCCATGTATCAACCAATATCGATATGAGGTACTGCATTTTAAAGGATTAGGTAATTAGTTAACCTAGTTCTATGCCAAAAGCCAAGGTAGGCCTTTATTTGACATTAATAAATGCTGTTATGTATACACAATTAGAAACAGAAATAACAAATTCATCGCTGGATATTAATTATGTAAGTTTGGAACTATTTCTTTCTTGTTATCCATCAATATCTCCTGAACAGAACAAAACCATTTTCAAAGCAGTCCACGGATCCAACAGATTTTAGGGCATTTCTCAGCACCTTTCATCATCTCATCAGCATGCATGTTAAACCAAAATAAGATTTGTATATGTTATACTTTGTTTGATTTGCCATGTTACTGTTTTGTATATGTCTGGGGAGAAGGCCGTAGATAAGGCTGTAATAACTTGCAGCCAAATCTCCTTGCATGTATATTATATACATGAAATATTACAGCAGCATGCAGTTTGCGATAATCTGTATTATGTCTCATCTTGTTTGAAGACCTACCTGTTAAGTTTGATACATTGATCAACTGACTAATAGTAGGTGTGTTAGGACTGTCAAACACTGTGGACTGACTGGATTTCACAGAGTGTCTTCCTTTCAGCCTCTGTTCTGAAAGTTGATCAAACCAGTCCAGATTGCTGTGTCCCAGCACTGAAAGAGACAACATAGTTAAATGAATAAGTTAAAAATAGTTGTAGATTCATTGGGTACATTTCATTTTTGTAAAAACCTTTTCTTCTAACATAGGTTTCTTACAAATTTTTAAAAAAGAATCAGAAAAGATGATGGTATTCAATTACTGCCACACCAGTAATGTCCAGTATCAGGGAATCTGTAGAATATGGCACAGGGTACTAAATAACTGATTAATGGTAATGTGTGACAATATTTTTTGAAGGAGTGAATTGATTTTCTTCATTTTTTTTTTTTTGGTTTATAATGAAATAATACTTCGATGCACAATATCTGTAGGTCTGACAAATATTTATTACTGATATCATATTTAATATAAAATTACAAAGGCTGCAATTTGTGAATAGCCCTATGTCTATCTCTGAATACTGCCAATCATTCTCTATTTTTATATATAAGAAATTAGATATATATGAACTTATTTTCTAATTGTTAAGCCTAGTTGAAAGGATATGGTCGATTTGTTTTGAATGGAATAGAGTTTACAAGGTTTAAAAAGTCAAATAACAAATGCTTGAACAGTTCAATCTGAACACCACTAAG
Source organism: Nuttallia obscurata (assembly GCA_032358795.1). Lineage (NCBI taxonomy): Eukaryota > Metazoa > Mollusca > Bivalvia > Cardiida > Psammobiidae > Nuttallia > Nuttallia obscurata. The sequence goes on along the minus strand of JAULCC010532810.1, from coordinate 8,109 downwards.
CAGTAGGAACAACAGGAAAAGTCTGAATAATTCACATGAAAATGGTGAGAAGATTTTATATGGTCAAACAGAACTTACAAGTTTCCAGCTGATGTTTGTCTTTTACAAAACAATTTTTTCTTTTTATATTCTGGTCAGATGTTAAACTTTCCTCTCTTTTCTCTCTTGATAGTTTTAGCCTGTCTGGAAAATATGAGCAGGAAAACTCTTCCTGCATCATTGAGAGTTTATAGCTGCCATATCACCATGCTTCTTTTTTTATCTGCAATGTACAAAATGACAGTCTTTTATCAGTAAAAGAAATGGGGTTCAGAACTTAAGACTGATTTCCACTTTCCAGACCAGAATAGGGCGAATCTCTAAAAGGACGAATCAGGATATAGGAATGGGTTTATTCTCTCATCTTCTATAAAAAAAAAAGAACCTTTATAATGTTCGAGCATGATCAATCGAATTAAGTCTATATATAATACGTTCATTATCAATATGATATATATTAACATCATGATAATACCTGCTAAGAATCAACTTGTGTTGCAGGCAAGAACGGGAGAAACAACGAAATTTCCCGCACTCTATTAGAATTTGTATTTTAACGAAATTATTTGTTATTTTTTCCGATTTTACGTTTTCATAATCCCTTCAAATTAAATATCCTACACCTTTTTAAAAACATTTTGGTTAAGTCATATATCTAAAGTGTAAAATATTTAGTGTAAAACAAATATTCTCTATGATGATTTACCCTTTAAATTCGTTTAAAATAGGATGCACCAATCTTGTTGATCAAACAAAGATGGAGGATTGCCTGAGACCTTTTGTGTATTGGGGTCAGACAAACGAGTCTGTATCTCTCAGAATTGAATTACAGGATGTGTCAGTAAGTACAATTGACAAAAAAATAAACATGAATAAGTTTTAACATTTCTCGAATGATGCAAATCAATGCGTACTACATTTAAACGGTCATGGATAGCGATGTTTACCACCACATTCGATGCTATTTTCGACTAGCACTTTACAGATTATAATTGCAAAAGAACATTTTGTTTTATTTTACGTCGAATACATAGTATGCATTAGGAAAAACCTATAATCGGACAAAACTATTTCAACATCAATATAAAAACTTATCATTTACCCACTTTGAAATGCTCTATAAATGCTTTTAAAAATTGAGTGAATCTAAATCCAAATTAATGATATGAATTTGTTCTTTTAGCCAATAGAGTAGATCCTCATCAGGCATATCCTAAAGAAGTTGTCTGATTTTGGTCTGCTCTGTTTGCAAATGTGTCAAAAGGCACTTATGTGGAGTAAAAGATTTAACCTCAATAATACTGCAAGAGTACAAGTTGTTATGTGGTCAATTAACAAAAGGTTTAGCCTTCTAGGAAATCTTCGACAGTCTTATCCACCAATTCAAATGTCAACAGACTTAGGTGCATATGTTCTCTGTATCATGCTAAATGTTTAAAACGAGTTTGTATAACTGCAAGAAATCTCTACAAAACTGCATTTTATTCAGATTTCGAAAATGGAACTAATCAATGATTTATGATTGTTTCCCTACCTGATATGTTTCGCTACCATGTAGGTTTTGCTGTTAGATGATTAGCTACCTAATACATACTTGTCTTCCCCCCCCCCACACACACATCTCTTAACCGCACTAAAGTGCCAATATACCATGACACCCACTGATGATGAGGAATGCACATGTGATAAAATTTTCAATTCCCTAGAGAAACCTCAGAGTTATGGTCCAGACAAGCTGAATTTGAGCCAATGTTGACTTTTGACCAACAAGTCTGACCTTGACCTTTGAGATACAGACCTGGGTCAGAGGTTTTGTACATGCCACACCGACTGATGATGAGGAATGCATATGTGAAATAATTTCGATTTCCCTTGAGAAACTCAGAGTTATGGTCTGGACAAGCTGAATTTGACACTTGACCTCCAAGTGTCACCTTAACCTTTGATGTACAGACCTGGGTGTTATACATTATAGTGTATACCTGTATAGTAGTAAATCCATATAACTGATTAGTTACTGATTTATTTATTACTTACAAACTTCTAACACTAGTATATGAAATAAAATTCTTTGACATACTATCAGTAATAGCTATTAGTAATTGAATTACTTGAGTATGAAATATATGGGTAGCAGAATGTCCACCGGTTAGGTAGCAAATTGTCAGGCACGAAACGATATGGTCGTGAAACATCCATCGTCCCTTATCAACTATACTGTGTTTCTTCTTATTATTATTCTTCTTCCTTATACTGAGCTGGGCTTTTCAAAGAGCTTATCTAGCTCAATGAGACATAGCCAATAACACTTGTAGACAGTAAAAGGTGTGCCCTATAAAAGATGTTTTTCAATACTTTATCATATTTTTTTACTTTTGTAGATAAACATTTTTTATCAATTTTTTGTAGATAAACAATTTGGATTTAACAGAAGAAAGACTGGAAATCACTTTAGATGGAAAAGGCGCAATGGGGCATAACAAATATGGATTTGACTTGGATTTCTATTTACCTGTTGATACTGAGGTAATTTGTTTTACAAAAGCTAAAGCTTCTGTCAAGAATGTCGATACTTATGTAATCCTGCATTTTCTGACTGCCAGCATCATTAGGAGAATCTGATAACCTTAACAATTTGAGTCAAACAATGCTGAGATATGAGTTTTATCATCGCATTTAAGAAAATTACTCCTCTGGAAACAGACTGGTTAGCTGAAGTGGTAGAGCATCCACTTAGGTTGCATGAGGCAGCAGGGTCAATCCATGTCTGGGTCAAATCAAAGATTTTAAAATAAGTAGTAATGACTTTCCCTCCTTGGTGCTTAGGATTAAGGGTTAGCATTATGACTGGTTTGTCTGTGACAGGATAAAGGGACCGTCCAGGCTTCAGTGCCCATGTGTATTAGTGCTATATATTAGGCAAGTAAAAAATCCAAAGAGTTCTACAAAAGAGTAGTATTTTTTCTTATAATTATTAATTTTGACCAGAACCGAATATTCTGTATTGTGTAATGAATCATCCCCATGTTGTATATTTGTATACTTGGGTGAAATAAAAGATATGTTCTGTTCTGTGTCTGCTTCCCTCTCTCTGGGACATCCATGAGCCCTAGTTTGCAGACAATGACATAGTTCAAACAAACTCCTCTTTAGCCTCAACAGGCCTGGGATAAAAGATGTGACTCCCTGGTTTGTTGGGTCAATGGTGTTCTTTCTTTAATAGACAACATGATTGTGTGGTAGGAGGTCTCTAATATAGCTCTGCAGTGTTTCAACTTACTTTGAATGTAAAGTTGCCTTATAAAAAGTGCTAAATTGATTGTAATTTCAAATATAGAAGAGTTCACATTTATCATTCAGAATTGTTTTCCACATCAAATACAGAGATACTGGTAAGTCATTTAAATTGTGGATTTTGTTAAAATTATCTTTAAAGGTTACGGTAAACTACTTTTTGCCTCCAAGATTTATCTTGCATGACTGAAAGAAAAATATAGTTTCAGAATGATTATTAAGGATTAAGAGCTTAAGCATATATTAAATTGCTGTAAGCTTTTATGTTGAGAAGATCTTATATGGGAAAGACATGTGGTAGACTGACACTTTGATCTTGTTATGAAAATATTCTGATATTAAATATATCCGTTTTCAGTTCATACTCCTATTTACAATTTTAATATGAAGACATTGCTCAAAGCTTTTATATCAAGAAAAAAGGCAGCTTTTGTAAGCTCATAGCTGTCAATTTACAAAGACAAACTTAAAAGCTCAGAATTTCTTTGTTTTCAGAAGACATGAGTTCATTTTCATTTCCCCCTTTCAAAATTTCTGACTATGAATAGAAATATCAGAACCAAAAATGGCAGTAGTTTACTGAGGAAATGTAGATGAAATGAGTACTCTTGATAGCTTAACTATTTATTCCACATCAGAATTCAGTCTTGTTTATATGAAAGTACTCATTGTGAGACGTCATTTCTTATGTTTTGTTACTGCAAATAATACATGATCCTTAAAACTCTATGATTCACTGTGCAAATCAATGGTACATGTAAATTTGATCATGCTGTTCATGTACTTTGTCAGATCAAAGGCATTGCCCCTAATTCATATTTCTGTTCTATAGTAGAAACAGGGTTGTACATTTTCTCCTATCTGGCCCCGTGATTATAAAACTTTTTTTGTGCTCACCTCAAGTTCATGCTCATATTTTTAATGTTAGAACATTAAATTCTTTCTGAAATTGGATTCAGATGTTCACTCTACTCTTATACAGTTGGCAAATACATGTTTACATGAAAATGTTTGATCTGATTAGATATTGAAATATCTAACTCACAAAATTTAAAGGTAATACTCAAAGTGAGTTGAGCATGAAAAAATGTTTAATTAATAATCAAGGGGCCTTATTTAACATACATGTATTTTGAATGTTGCATTTTTAATGATGACAAAAACAGAGACATAGAATACTTACTTGCGCTGCAAGAATTTTCATTCTTCAATGCATAAGGCTGAGAATAATTACATGACTAAAATTGTTAACATGAGTGGTTTGTATTTCCAGGGAAGCAAATTAAGAGTGACTGATAGGGGAGTTGAAGTCAACATAAAGAAACAGGGGGAAGAGGTATGGCCAAGACTAACAGAGAAGCAGGTACGGCTACCATGGTTGAAGATTGACTTCGACAAGTTTCCTGTGGATGAGGACATCGATGAAGATGAGCTACAGGAACAGAAAACGGCTGAAGAAATGGCCAATAGTATTGCAGAAGAACTAAAGTTAAATGAGCAAGGTATGTGAAACTGAAGTTGAACTTATTTTTTTATTTAAAAAAAGCAGGTATGAATGGCAATTCACAGTCTTCAGCTGCAAAATTATAAAGATGGAACTTTATTATAATGAAAGAAAATCTGTTGTAAAACTAAGTATGGGTGACTAAACAGCAAATATTAAGCAATGAATGAATGAAGGGTTGAGCTATCAGTGGTGTCAGAAAAGCTTGACAAAGTTTCTAGTTTACTTAGCATTTGTTTTATTAAAGTTTTTTTTTCCATATCCTTTTGATTAAGTTGTATCATAATTGTTTGGATGTATCTTGTTTGTTTATGATGTACCATGGTCCTATATAATGTATCTCACTTGCTTGTGTATAATATACCATACATGTTGTATCTGTCATTTATCTTTTCAGCAACACCGATCAACTTTAAGATGTGCTACATATTCTTTTACAACTTGATGCAGTTTATTGGATTTTTATACATTATGTCAATTCTGTCATACAACTACCTGAAGCATGGACCAAGTATGTATAATTAACATACAAACTGCTAAATATTCATAGCTGAATCATAGATTTATGAATATTCATAAGTTCTGAAAAAATGAATAACCATGATAATCTACCAGTTTTCACAACAGAAAGGGTTACGGTACAGTCATAGAGTTTATAAATAGATTGATTAGTGAATTTACCATAAAATCAGTTCCTCAGTGGCTTACAATAGTTTGGTGGTTCTACCTGGCTGAACTCGAAACACCAGCTTCTCTGATTATTTTTGTTGTCAGTCCCTTCATTAAAGATGAGAGGCTTAAATTAGTTATTTATTTCATGCCAGATATTCTGTGCAGTTCTTGTGATCATAGATTTTTATTTTGATGTTTTAGATCTTTTCTTGAACCATAAAGTACTTCAATCAATGCATTATAACTATGTTTGAATGGTTATTACAACTAGAATTAGGCAGACTGTTTAGCGCAATGAATGATGAATTACTAATTTATTGTTTTTGAAATATTTCCTTTTGGCATCCAAGCAAGGTTGAATTCCCCCTTTGAATGTTCCTGTCCCCAGTCACTTAACTGCTATCTAATTCCCTGGATTTAAGAATCTTATTTCTCTCAAAATTACTGTGACATTTTAATCTTTACTATTACAGGTGTGATACAGAATACGTTTGAACTAACAGGTACTCAGATGATGTTTTGTCAAACACTGGCTGTGCTAGAAATTGTCCATCCACTCTTAGGTCTAGTAAAGACTGGTGTTTTGTCACCATTTATGCAAGTAAGTTGGGTATTCTATCAGAACTGTACTCAACAATTGTATGATCAGAATTATCTCTGCAAATGAACAATCATGGCTGTTTTCTTCTTGTCCAGTTGGACAGCTTTTTTTTGAAATATTTATTTAAAATCTTGGTATTATTATATCCCCAGCACACTCCCCACCTATTCATTCCGTAATGCAAAATGCATATGGAATGAATGGGAGATGTCACTTCCAGGGGATATTCCGGTATATTGCATTAACTTTTTATTTCATTAAAAAAGACCTTGACCTGTTTAAGTAAAATGTGTCACTTTTTTCTCTCAGTCTATTGGTAAGGTCGACTAAGGTGTAAATTCTGCTGTATACAATGATCAAAGATGAATGTAAGAAGTGGCGGACATAAAGGCATCCAAATTCTTGCATATTGTATATTATATTAATGAAATAACCCACATGCCCAGAGTCTAGGCCAAGTGCTTATAAACACGTGATGTTTTGCATGAGAATGTACTCAAGCATATGATTGATTAGATTGATTGAGTTGGGTTTATCCGCACCGCGACACTGAAAAGGCCATATAGAGCTGATTATGATTGGTCAGATTTAAGTATATCCCCAGATTCAGCCAGTAGGGTTGCCAGAATCTGAGCATGAACTCAAATCTGACCAATCAGTTGCTGGTGAACATTTTTATACACAAAGTCATATGTTTATAAGCACCAGGCCAGGACCAGTAAAATAGTCAGATTTTTGTGTTGGCCTATAGGCAAGTGACATTTTTGACAGTTGGTCATTTCACAGTCAGTTGTTTTAAAGCAGATCAGAACATAATTTTATTAGACTGGAACATTACAGCTCATTGTCATAATTACATAAAAATATAATATTACATGTGTTGATATGCTTTAACAAATACATTGTGGATTTGATGGATTAAATTGTACTTGTATAATATCAGGAATCTAGAATTAACGCTAGATGTTTGATAGTGTATTTAATTCAATACATTTGATATATTTATTGCATAAAACATGTACAAAATATGCAAGATATATAGTGAGAGAGGTTTTGGCTGAATAAATGTTGAATGAAATTGTTAATACAGTGTATAACTAAACAGATTACTAAGTTGACATATTACTCATAAAGATATTGATAAAGAAGATGACAAAATGAATCAAAATGAAGTGTTTGCCATATTACCATCTTTCAGTGAATTTAAAGTTATAAATAGTATCAGTAACTTCTTTGGAGAATCTAGCAGGAGTTGGATTATGGCATGTTAAAATCCTTTCAGACAAGTTGGTTTGGTATTAATCTTTTTGCCCAAATTGACAAGTACTTGGGGGGAAAAAGAAGCGTGAAGGCCGACATTGACATAAGTAGGTTATACTGTTATCTTAAAATGGATTTGTCTCATTGTTTCAGGTGTGTGGTAGAAACTTTATACTGTTTGTTCTCATATTACAAGATGTGAGACTTCAAGTGGCTCCAGTAGTGTGGTACCTGTTCATGACATGGAGCTGTGTGGAACTAGTCAGGTATGGTGGATGAAAAACAGATGTTTAATAGCTATTTTGCCTGAATTAAGTATAAGTATAAATGCCTGTTACTTTCTTAATATCATTTTTTTTCTTCAATAGAGTATCCTTAAAAATGATGGGGTATTGTAATCTTTTATTGAGTATTTGATGGTTTCTTTCCTTGGAAGTTCGATTGTATCCTTAACTGTTACCATTTGTATATTTTGTAAATAAAATAATCTCATTGATATCGATTTTTTTTTAAATATTTGCCTATTTTATAAAAAAAATTTAATTTTTATTATGCCCCCGGCATCTATAGATGCGGGGCATATAGTAATCGTCCTGTCCGTCCGTCCGTCCGTGCGTGTGTGCGTCCGTGCACAGGTTAACCAGATTTTACCGTTTTGTCCAGCATCAACACCGTTTGCTAGAATGTTTTAAATTGTTAAATGGTTGTTCCCTTAGATCATTCCCATCCACATATATAA
>JAULCC010532699.1:0-10710 GCA_032358795.1 Nuttallia obscurata | reverse complement strand
CCCCGGGGTCTTCCTCTACCTGTAATGAGCTGGACATCGCGATATGACTGAAATACTGTTAAAGCGACGTTAAATTCGAAAACAAACTAACAAATAAAAAGCAAACAGGATGTGTTCCGTGACCACAAAGACTTAAACCAAAAAACAAAATTTGTTTGTTTTGATGTCTAGACAATGTCTAGATCCAACTATTTCTTGTATAGCTTGACTAAATAGTTACTATATAGAGCCAATGTACAAAGATTTCATACATTAAAAAAGATATGCCTCTACCTATCTATGTAAGTTTCTAAATCACGAAATCATAAACAAACAATTTTATTTCATTAGGCCTTTAAAACAAAACAAAAAAAAAACGCAGTTCCTATCTGAATTTTAAAACCTCAATATGACATAAGCAGCATGGGAGAGTAAATCAAACTTAATGATGTTTGCCAAATGATTCATCCTCTTTAACTATGACAGCCGTCTAGACACTCCATGGTCATATACACCCACAGACAAGGCCATTGTTCATGTCCAAAAATAGTCAGTTGCATAAGAACATGCGAAATTATTAAAAACTCGAAAAAATGATAAAACTCGCCTGTAATGTTATCTTGCCTATGTCTAAAACCACAAAAAACAACAAAATAAACCCGTGTCATAATAAAAATCTTACAAAAAGTAATAAAAAACCCTTAAACAATTTACCTAATATACATACCTCAATCATCAATAAAATCATTAAATCCACAAAAAACTAAAATAAATCCATGTGAGAAAACTGTCTGGTCTAAAACATGACTTAATCCATCAAAAACAACAAAATCACAGGCACACTCCCAGTAACACAAAATACAGCAGTCAAGAACAGCCCAGTTGGTTCACTGAAGATCATACGCTTCAGGCTATGACGGCAATAAAGTCTTCAGCTTATTTCAATATGTATATTCAAATCTGTTAACTCTCAAGAGGCTCCCTACGATATTTATCCATGTCGTGGTAGGATATTAAAATATTCAAAGCACATCCCTACACCACTTTTCAATAATCACATTAATTTACATTTTATACATTTATATATCTGCCACGCTTGAATACCCTGTCTCGTCAACGATATCACTTATACATTTGGCTCCCTGTAACCTGCTCGTGACAACACTTAGCTGCGTTGTATTACTGCACCAATTATGGTGAAACTATTGTAATGCATTGTGCATTTATTACAGACACATTACACACTGCTTTTTCGGTCTCTAGTGAATTGCATTGTTTCCCAATCTAGGAAAATGCACTTCCAAAAGAGGAAAATGATTAAATTCGAAACAAACTGTGTTGCATGAATGGTAAAGACGCAGGACAAAGAGTTTCCTGACAAAGAATAAATCTGTGTCATTGTGATGCTTGATAACACCAAATCCAGGTGCAATTGTTACTTCAGCAGGTTAAAATGATATTAGAATTGAACTGATTTGAATGTGACTTTGAAAAGATTAAGGTTTTTACTTGAAAGGACATCAACCCTAAGTAGAAAGTAGGGGGGGGTCTATACAGCTCAGTGGTTTTCAGTCATTACCTTGCAAGCACTTCACCCTTAACTGTTTACTGGGGAAGTCAGGTATCGAGTCAAGCTCGGTCCACTTTGTCTTTATCCAGTTAGCCTGCTGAAGGTCAGTGGTTTAACTCAGGAATGCCCGTGGGGGGGATGTCTTCATTTCTTCACCAAAAAAATGAAAAAGTTGCTCAAAAATCCTGAACTGTGTGACTTAAAATCTTTACCCTTAGCCTGCTTAGCGTGACTGATAGAATTTGCAAACAGCTTGGATCCAGATCAGCCACTGAATAACTCGGCATCTAATCCTGGTCCAAGCTGTTTGACACTTGGCCATTTGTTTCTCCAAATATTGGTCGAAAACGATGGATTTTAAATCCCGCAGATAACAATTTAAGCAGACAACAATTTTTTTCAGCAGGCTAAGGGTTAAAAAAATAAATGTGTAGGAAGTAGGGAGAGATGAGAGTTGCTATAGGGTACATCACCCAGGTCAAACTGTTCTAAAAGGAGTTATCTTTTAAGGCAGGTAGCACTGTTTGTAGGTGGAAAATCTTCTAGATAAAACATTCCTATATGTTATAAATGGGACTGGTCTATGTTAGCTTGACAAGCTGAATGAACTGGTCTACACTTGCATACTTATGGACTTATGGACATTTGCACACCATCTGGTTTACATTTCTTTATATCTTTGTCTATATTTTCATAAAGACTGATCTACAGTTGCACTGACTGGGTCACATTTTTATATAAACTGGTCTACATTTGCATACAGACTTGCTCACATTTTCGTATATACTGGTCAACTTTTGCATACAGACTGGTTCACGTTTTCATATACACTGATCTACATTTACATTAACTAGTTCACATTTTCAAATAAACTGGTCTGTATCTGCATACAGATTGGTTCACATTTTCATTTAAACTGGTCAACATTTGCAAACAGACTGGTTCATGTTTTCATATAAACTGGTCAGCATTTGCATACAGACTGGTTCACATTCTCATATACACTGGTCTACATTTGCACAAAGACAGGTCAATGTTTTCATATACACTGGTCTACATTTCTTTTGCATACAGACTGGTCTTCAATTGAAGACAGAAGAGACCAAAATTGCACTTGGCACTGAAAGGTTCAAGATTGAGGAGGTGATGCAAGTCTGCTGTAACAGATAAATTGCTTAACAACATCTACAAGTTTATTGTGGGGAAGTGGTAATACAAAATTACAAGGGAATACTCTTTAAAATTACTTACAAAAGTGTCAGAAAGTTTTATAGATGCCAAAATGTTTCTAACGGGGATCAGAATATAGAAAAATTTGTCAAACAGCCAATATTCCTCACCAAGCATTTGAGTTTTGCTACTCTATTTTGACATTTACATTTGTAAATGTCCAATAAGACTTTTTCCACTGGATCGGCAAGAATTCAATTGAGATGCTGTTGAATTTTGGGAAATAGTGATTTTTTTATATAAGTTTTAATGCGTCATTTGTTGTACTGCACTCAAACTTTATTATGTAAAAAATGTAAAATATACAAGCATTAATTTCAGCTTCATACACAATATATTTAGCATTGAGAGCTATTCAACCTTGAGATTTTTTTTTTTTTTTTTGGATTTTAACGTCGCTTTCACAGTCTTTCAGTCATATCGCGACGTCCAGCTCATTACAGGTGGAGGAAGACCCTGGGGGGGACCCCTGTGCACTATTTCAGACACAGAGTGCACACGGGTAGAACCACAGGGGCTGAGAAATTGCAAGTCAACGACTATAACCACTCGGCCATGGAGGCCCCATATACAACGATGATATTAAATTTAGCCTCCACAGACTTAAAACACTTAAGTGCTAAAGCATAAAGTTAAAATGAAATTTAAAAATAATACTGTCTATTAGATTAGATACACAGTTGAATTTCCATAAAAAAATGTATTCATTAGGGTCCTTTATTCATGTTTTAAAACGGCCACCTGAATGAGAAAATATAGAAATAAAACACCATGTAAAGAGATTTAAAAAAATTGTGGGACAGATTAAAGCATCTTTTACGACAAATTTAGGCCTATAATTATTTCTCTCTAATATACATGCAAAAAAATTGATTTAAATAAATTGAAAGTGTCAGTGAAATATTAACTGGAAAATAATAAGGCCATCAAATCTTGTCCACATGTCAAATTTCCAAATTCTTATAGCAAAAAGAAAATCCCATAAATCTATTTTTTAATAGGGAGTACGGTGGATGAGTATGTGTGCACATGTGTAAAACATGTAAGTAAAAACTAAAAGGCATCAAAATATTTTAACACTTGATTCAAACTTACCATTTAGTGATAATTTAATCAGCCTGGGGTTTTTGGGGGTTCTTTCTTTTTGGTTTTCTTGCAATAGTTGTGAAGATAAAGGAAGTAGCATTTATAAATGTCAAACTTATCTGGACAACAAACATTTACAATCTGCTATGTCTAGAACTCCGCTATTATAATCACTCTCCCAACAATCTTGTCTCGTTACCGAATCACCCAATGTCACCTTGCATTTCCGCATTCTACACAGATCTCACCGGAAACTGGCACCGAACAACTCATGCAGCATTTCCCAACATGCAACAGTGGCCATCAAACAACACATTAGCACTTCCTACATTTTCACTTTGGTTATTAACATGATTGTTTTCAGCAAGGTGCGCCATTAGGTAATTGGCAACCGAACGTCCATCACCTTTCACTCTAATTAATTCAAAAAGCCGATTACAGCCTCTAGTACTTTTCAATACCTTTTATACACTTGTGTGAAAACTAGAGTCATATAAAAAAGAAAGCAAATCTTTTATCAGAAAATTGGACATGGCTGTTTCCATCAGTTACAGCAACCCAAATTGGTTTACTTGCAATATACAATCCTCCTGAGTCAGGTCAAAGGGCAACGCCTTGGTGTTGTATGGGCTAATTCCCAAAACAGTAATAAAAATGTGATCTATTCCTAATCAGAAACTCTCTATCTGTCTGTGATCTATTCCTAATCAGAAGTTCTCTAGCTGTCTGTCTCCAAGGTCTTCCAGCAGCCATTGTCTTAAAAAACATTTCTGAATACATACTTGATTGAGATGCAATTTTGTTTATATTATCGGTATTTCTAAGATGATGTGCTTGCAATTGTTTTCCAATATATTTCCCTTCATACAAGTCATCTAACCTAATACTTTTTCCAGGTTTATCTAGACAAAGCACAAATATACACGTTTGCATTTTAGTAATGGACATCTTTTCCCACTTGTGACAGGCATAGAAAATAAATGATCATGATGGAAATGATAATTACTCATTACAAAAGCCTGTGTCTTTATTTGTTTTTTATTTCTTCACAACCAATAAAACTTGCTTGTAAAAGATATAGCTGTATGACCAGGCTTGGAAATCATCAACACTTTCTTAAACTTCAAACTCAAGAATAGTCTCCATCACTCTCTCTTGGCTTTCAGCTTTTGTCAAAAAGGTAGATGCTGGGAGCCAGACTAAAGGGTTAGAGATTATTCTTAGGTTTCAAGTCTTAGAACGGGCTGATGAATTCCAATCCATCCTGTTTTGTAAGATGTATTCAGTACTGCTCTGGCATTTTTCTCTACAGAAGAAATAAATCTTGCAGCCATAATTTACAAACTGTAAAGGAATGATAATTGTTTTTCTTTTCTTAAATAAAACCAAAACTTGTAGCCATCTGTATATATTGTATAATAATATAGTACATACCGGGAGACCATTTTGTTTTATAAAAAAGAAAACCAATTATTATCTGATATTATGATTTTTTATGCTAGAGTTTATTTTTTACTATTATAGATGCTTGATGCAAATCTTATTGGTCTACGGAGCCATGGGGTTATCAGCAGATGACATGGATAAATAAGTCTGTTGGCCAATAATAAACATAAATCTGCTTGCATCTGTCTAAGGTGACCTTGGTGACAGTGATAAGCAGACACAATTTTTTTTCCCAGGAGCAGTTTTTTTTTTTCCGCCCAGGAGCAGACGCAATCAGTGATGACCCGTGTCGAGAAATCTTTTCCTCCCGTATTAATGCGGAGTGCAGTGGTACAAAAGCCAATATAATGAGGGCTGACATATGCCATCCCATTGATATAATCACTTAGATATTTATCACCTGAAATTGATTTATTGATTCAAAAGTAATTTCATCTTCTATTATCTGCTTTAATGTTTTTCACCCTCAATTGAAATGGGCTACAGCCAACGGACTTCTGTTGAATTAAAATTTTAAAATCAATGCAAGGTTACCTGATGAATAGCTTTACACAATGCAAGGTCATAGCCTGGATCTTGCCAGCTTGATTCACTATGATTTATGCTTTTGTTTTTCTCTGCAATCCTTTGTACAGGTGATGTCAAGGACTTGTAAATTCAACACTTCATCAAAATGTTTTTAATTTTCAGTCTGTTACTGCTGACAATGTGGTAAACCCATGTGACTTATGACGTAATTTCAGCGCTACCATCAATTAAAAATTTCAAAAGGTTATAGTTATTTAACTTTTCTGTTTGTTAATTGTCATGAGTATAGACTATGCTAATTGGAAAACAGAATTCATTTCATATATCTTAATAGTTATTTTGCCAGTAAACCATTTGGCTCCAAAAACGAGGCAAATCTGCAATATTTATTCTTGTCACCTCAGCTCCCTAATGTCCTCATTTGCCCCCATTTTGGGGAACAAACTCTAAATTGGTAAAAGAAAACGTGTAGTCTTTGTACAGAAGACTATTTTCTGGTAAGCATAGGCTAAATTTCAATGCAACAATTACCGTAAAATAGAAATTATACAGTTTTTTCGAAAATCTGAATCGATAAATACTATTTGCTTTGCATGGTAGCTGAAATGACGTCAAATGTCATGTAGGTTGACCACACAGGTAGGTAAACATAACTGTCCATAGGAAACTGATCAAAGGGACTGGTGGAAATATATAGTGCCAAAGCTTTTTTTTAACTTTGTATTTATATGTGACTTAAAAATAAATAATCAAAACCCAAACGACTAACAATGTACATAGATAGAACCAAATCCAGACACTGCAATGTTTCTTTGCATTAAGGAAGAATTTCTCGATTTAAATCAGAACTCTTTCAACCATCCATTGATCTAGAAAACAAACTCTAACAACCATCCATTGATCTAGAATACACAACTGTCAGACAGCCAACCAAATAGCCATTCATCTTTACTTTCCAATAAGACACCGAATCTGGACCATCATGTACTTCATTCCAGACCACTGTCACCACTTCCATTTGTTGTATATCTAAGTCATTCTAAAGATGGCATTTTAATTCATCCAGGACCAGTCATTGTGTTTCTCTCCCATTAAATCTCCCAATATTGATGTTTTACAAGGATACTTCCCTGCTAGGTGACCCAACTTGACATCATAGATCAATTCTTTCCTCAAGATCAACAAGATGAAATCTTGATCTTAAAGCCACTACTCAGTTTGTTGAGGAATACACAACGATATTATTCTGACAAAATATTCCTTCCATTTCTTCCCATGATTTATGAGGTTTATGAAGGCAATTTTATTGATAAATGAGAATTGCAGTTAGCAACAGAGCATAGATGTTTCATGCTGCACAAGTGACCTTGACATATATTCAAGGTCATAACCATAGCAACACAAATGGCAAAGTTTGTTATTTTTTAACAAATGATTTTTTGATGGATTGGTAAGATTGACTACAACAGATATTGTTGTTATCATAATTAGTACATCATCTGACATTTTTAAAAAACAGTATTACTTTTGAGCATTGTTTCTCAATATTTGTAATTCTACAAACATCAACCATTATTAAGTTGACTTGCGTCTATGCAGACCACAACTGCCAAGAAAGTCTGACCAAGCCATACACCTTTTTACACTAACAGATATTTAAATTCTTTTAATTAACCCTTCCTATTGTCATATCAATCCAATTCAAAACAACAAACCATGCATATTTGTACTCTGCATTGAATTGTTTCAATGAGGTAACCAGACGTTTATGCATAATAATATACGCCAATGTAATAAAATAAAACCTTCCTACAATAACAATCGTATGAACTGAAAATAAACCTGCACCCATTCCTAAATGCACTCACCCGTACACAATGATCTGACTTAAAACAGGGACAGATAGATCAAGCCGTTGTAATTAGTCATTTGGACTTTAAAAGTGCCTATTTTTAAAGGTAGACTCTTTCATAGCCTTATGTGGAAGAGTCCAATTAATCATTTTGTGGATAGGCCACATCTGTAACAAAATTAAATGTACATGTATGTCAGGTTTATTGTGGTGACAGTTTCAAGTTCACTTAGATGTAGATTGCAGTGCATGTAATGTTAGGCTTGAACATGTCATAAATTACATTATTGCAGTTTGTGATTTATTATGTCATACAAATGCCAAACACATGCAAAGTCAAATGGAACTTCACCAACACTATAGAACCAATAAATCAGATATAAAAGTTTGAAGACATAACAAAGATAGTGGTATATTACAGACGTCGTCGACAAAGAAAAAGAATTTCAGTGGACGATTTGTATGTTCTATATACATACATTAGAGCAGTATTAATTCAAATTCAAAAATCATTTATTTTGTAAATAAAGGCCTCCAGCCCAAAATACAACATAGTATATATAGCATTTACAGAGTTGCCTTTAGTCAAATTGGAAGGTATGTCTTTAAAATAGGCCTGCTATTAGCCAAATATTTTCAGGCCTGAAATTCCCAATTTTACAGCAGGAAACTGCTTTTCTTAATATAACCATATAAGGGAAATTTAGAATCTCAAAGCCTGAAATCAGGACCAGGCCTGAAAAATAGCAGGCCTGTTAAAATAGACTGCAAATAGATCAATTTGATCAAAACCTCTATTAAACATTAGGTGAATCTAAAATGTGAACATCATGAAACCCATAAGCACCACACTACTGTAGGCAACACATTTGACTGAAATCTGGTTCCCTGCCTGTTATAGCATGCTATGACTGGCAACATTTGTCTGGTACCCAATCTATCTTAATGTTTATACTTATTAATTCATAATATGTTCCACTGAGCATGGATGGTTCTCTGCCTAAAAAATGGTCTGTATCAGCTGGGTTTTATGACATAATAAAAATCAAACAAGCCTGGTTCCCTTTCTATTTGCATACTATGTATCAGTGGTCATCAAGGATGGGAGTCCTGCCTGTTGGCATAGCCCATTTGGAACAGTCTGGCTCCCCATATAACTCTCATATATCAGGCGTTATAACCTCAGCCACTCAGACAACAAACTCTCTGTGACAAGTCAGCTACATTAATGGAGATGTAAAAAATATGAATGTGTCAACTTCCAAAGAAGCCAATTGCGATGGTGATCTCCAGTTTCAAATAGATGCACTTCCAGAAATAATCATCTTTATATTGCTGAAATAAATGTTGGAAGCCTTCTCTTGGGAATATTGTAACAACACCTAAAAATCAATATGTCTGTAGCCCAATCAACAAGTAATGGTACATGTGTTCCACAGGGCTAGTCTCAATACATTCTTTAGATGCTGAGAAATTACACAGATATAAAGCATGATTTCTGATTCTGATGAATTACTCAACTGATAATTAAATTGGAAAGCTACGAAATCTTGGGTTTTTCAAATGCCTGGAAAACATTATATGATATAACAGGGGAATTTCCATAGCAGAGATTATTATAAAAAGAAAACAACATTTGCTACCACACTTATATGAATGATTCCAAGATTACTGGTACCCACCACAAAGAATGATTGGTTTTCCCCATGGTAACACCCAAGATAGCAGGCAGCTGGTTCCCAACAACACAGAATAGATGACATTCCTGCAAACCCTATTAACATTTAGAGAAAATCTGTAAAGTTATCCTTTCATTCATCACTTTACAAATAAGTGAAAGAGCCACATTAAAAGACAAGCTACAGAATCCACTATATATAATCAATTATTTAACTGACCATGAACCAATTTAGAGTTCACCTCAATCAAGGTTGTCACTTGTTAACGATTCTCAATTAGGACTTTGACAAGATGAAACAACAACATAATTGGTTCCCAGAGCTACCAACACCATTTAAGTGCTTAGGTTTTTCACTGAAGCTAAGCTCAGGTACCCAGCAAGGGAGATAATCCTTGACCAAAACTCTCACTAAACAAGGGTTTTATTTTTATAAAACCTACTGGCACTGAAGGAGCTGTCAAGTGTGATATATGTTGTTTGTTACCACATCTAAAGAGTAGATCTGAAATGTTTATTTCCACTTTAGAGAGTTTTTATGGTATGTTTTCCTACTTTAAGCATCATTTATAAGTAGTCCTATAGCTTAAGTTTGCAGAAGGTTGGCAGTTCAACCCATGAGATCACATGGTCTTCCTCCATGGTGAAGAGCTTGAAAAGTCATCATATGACCTGAAATGTGTATGTCTGACTTAAAACCTAAATAAACAAAAAAAAAACGAAATGAATAACTTAGCAATTAACGTAAACTTTTAAACTTTAGATATTTTCTCTTAGCTTGTTTGTATAGACAGGTTCCAAATCTAGAGATGTGTTTTCAACTTTTGGAACTCCATAGACAGAATCAAGTTATCACAAATATACTCCAGACATTTCAATAAAATAAATAAAATAGTATACAACAAAAACAACAGAGTTGATTTTTAGATATTTTTTAAAAAGTTGGAAGCATATCAATTCATAGATTCTTCCAGCTTACTGGAAATGAACTTTTGTTTCTTTTATAGCCTTGCAGAAAAAAAAAAACACATACATACATAACTGAATGAATGTAGACAGATCTGTATCAAAGTCTGGCCTATATAACAGAATTAAGGTATTATTAGAATCAAGTGGATCTAAATAATGAATGAAACTTAGAACGAAACTCCCAACATCATTAACAAAATTAATGGGGTTTTATTGAACTATAAAGTGTAAGACAGCCAGCCAACAGCAGCTGTAGTTTTTCCCAACGGCAGAAATTAGCATCTTAACTGTTAAAGACTGTTAATGATCACAGAACAACTTGTAGCAACATTAGTTTTCTGCATGTTTCAACATTCCCTTGCATAAAACACT
>JAULCC010532588.1:0-10710 GCA_032358795.1 Nuttallia obscurata | reverse complement strand
GAAATAGTGTACAGAGGTCCCCCGGGGTCTTCCTCCACCTGTAATGAGCTGGGCGTCGCGATATGACTGAAATACTGCTAAAGCGACGTTAAATTCCAAATAAACAAACAAACAAACAAATCTGACTTTCGTTTAGCTGTAAATATAAAGCAAATTAAGCTCCAAAATGTCACCATAGCAAATTTGACTTGCTAGTTGGAAACCCTAACTTATATAAACCAACACAAAATAAATCAATAAATAAACAAGTTTCCACCTCGAAAAAATTTTATATAGATCTAATTGAACATAAATTATATTGTTCAAAACAATATGATTTTTTTTTTCATTTGGGGCGTGGGCTGGCATAGTTTATGCACAAGACATCTTGTTTTCATCGACGGTGCGTTGAATGCTCAAAGGTATTGCGACACCATCTTTCAATATGTTGTTGTTCCGTACGTTCAACGTCATGGTTTGGTGTTTCAGAAAAACAATGCACGCCCTCATGCTGCAAGGATTAATAGCGACTACATGCAGGCAAACAACGTTGATGTTCTGCCCTGGCCGGCGTTCAGACCTGGTTTGTCACCGATAGAGCACGTCTGGGACCTGTAGGACAGTCGCGTCTGTAGACGTCACCCCTCGTCATTAAACCACGGCGAAATTGAAACAAGCTCTGCGGGAAGAATTTGGCAACATTCCCATGCGTCAAATAAACGGCATCATAAATTCAATGCCTAATCGCTTTTGTGCTGCAATCGCAAATGGTGGTCATACCAGGTATTAACTCATTTTGTTGGGCTTTAATGCTGATTCCACATGTTTAAAGTCATCCCGACGTCATGACTTGTGAGCAGTCAACATTTTTCTTCCTGAGACATGTTGAGAAATGACAAACGTTTCTAATATTGGAAACAGTTCAATTTTAACATATATGACAAATCTAAATTACATTCTGAAAATCGAGTTGCGTTTTTAGTTTCCGTTAGTATATATATTTGCGTAAACATATTTAGGTTTCTAGAGATTATTAAAAGAATATACAACTAATGAAAACAAAGCGTGCGTCATACCCTATCGAATATCTTAAATGCTTCTTTCATTTCTGTCTCCTTGTCTGTGTCGGACCGAGCCTTCGACATCAAGTTAAGAAATTCATCAAAATCAACAGTTCCATTTTCTGAAATTAAAAGTTAGATAGAAGTGACATTGAGCAACTTTTCATGTCTAAAATAGTTTTAATCATTTGGATGCTTCATCAGTAATATCCAGACAGTTGCCGCTACATATACAGTCAATTACTTGCATCACATATATAAATCTCATCATGTTAAACTGTGTTCTCACCGCCGATCAGATCAACGCGATCAAGCACGATCAAGCGATCGATTACCGGTCTAGCTCGGTCAGCATGCGTGATCGGGGGTAGTCGTAGCGGTCTACCTTTGGCGGCATGACTGGGATTTCCTACCCGAATGTTTTTGACATGTCGAGAAGCGATCGTATAGTGATCGAGTAGAAGATCTAGTTTATCGAGAATTAATCGTGTAACGATCTAGTTTGGTCGGATATACATCTTTTATCCGATCTGTTCACGATCATCGCGACATCTACTCGCGCATTATCCGATCGCAACCCAGCTAACTCCACCTCTGTTCGATCTATTGTCCAGAATAACTAGACTACTACCCGACTACTACACGACCGCACACGATCGCTTTCCGATAGTAATTCGACCATACACGAGTTCAAGTGATCTCCACCATGAACTGATTTGAACCATGAATGTTTGAAGAGTTTATTCTAAACAATTCGATACACGACCATTCACGACTCGATTACGACTATTACGATCTGGTCGAGTGCGAACACCGGTCTGGGCACTTCGGATTTTTCAAGTGAGGAAGCCTTCCAGCTGGCTTGCGGTAGGTCGGTCGTTCTACCCAGGTGCACTCAGTGCCTGAAATGGTGTACAGGGTTCCCCGGGGTCTTCCTCCACCTGTAATGAGCTGGACGTCGCGATATGACTGAAATAATGTTACATGTAAAGCGACGTTAGAATATTAATAAAACAAAATAGTTCACGTTCTTGTTATTTAATTTGAAGCTGAAATAAGTAGATTTTACAACCTTCTCGTGACACTTTGTCACCTTCGTGTATAAAAAGTGTAAAAAAAGTGAGTAATCAGGCGCATATGAACTTCTACTAATTCAGGCTTTGATTATGCCTGTGTGCCATCTCCAATCCTGAGCGCCACTGCATAAGTATTTGCTCTACCTCCCAGATAAAACGGGTCAAGGTAGGGTATGAATCGCTTCTACTGCGATAACTTATGCCTGTGAAGCCTTCCAGCTGGCTTGCGGTAGGTCGGTGGTTCTACCCGGGTGCGCTCTGTGCCTGAAATAGCATACAGAGTTCCCCCGGGGTCTTCCTCCACCTGTAATGAGCTTGACGTCGCGATATGACTGAAATACTGTTAAAGCGACGTTAAATTCCAAATAAACAAACAAACAAATATGCCTGTGAAATGCTTGCCATGTGTAATCTAGGTTGAATTCATGGCCAAATGACAAATATCGCTTTGAATCGGCGCTGTGTCGCAACTTGCATAAGTCCTCATACTGACAAATTCGACCTGCTGATACACCAAATATAGTTATTTGCGCGTGGCACTCGGTCAAAGAACGTGAACTAATCTGCACAGTACCTCGATGCTATTTGACTGGTTAGCATATTGTGAACAATGTCACGTGTTATATTGTTCGAACATACTGGCACATTCTAAAGGCCAGACATATAGAGACTTCAATATTGTATTCTATGATGCAAGATTGTAAGTAAATGTCAATACTACACAGAATTTGACTTCTTACTCCTCTCTAAATACAAATGCACTTATTTTATTTCATGAAAAACACTAAGTTTCTATTAAGGAAAATACATGTAGAGATGAAACTGACTTTTTGTAAAAGGAAATCAGTAAAGACTAGAGAGCCTTTCTATGTTCGATTTGGCACTACATCTTTATCTCTTAAATATTATCAAAGTGTGGAAAGTTTAATGTCAAAACACCATAGTAATGCTTTTTCTACTCAATTCCCGAAAGAGGTGGAGGCAGTGATTACCGGTCAAGCGAAACGTCTCAGATGAAATAACGCGGAATCCCTCGGCGAATGACACGTAGTCACATTGAAGTATGAAATAACACGATGTCAGCTGTACATATGGGTTATTTTTAAAATGAGGGTTACCGGTTAGGAAAATTATTTTTTGTAAACTTTTTTTGTACATGTTGCCATAAAAACACATTTGTAGACACACATATTTGATATTAATTATTTCCCCGTGATTATGTATTGTTCGTGCTCAACTCATTTTGAGCATGGAAATTAAACTGCTTCTGTTTGTTTAGATGTTTGAGAAGAAGAGATTTCATGTAAATATAAACGTGTTAATGCTAAATAAATAAATAAGAGGAGTTGAATGTAATTTGATTCTTATCTATGCAAGAATTTAAAATTTCAAACATTTGAAATTTGAGCATGAATCTAAGTTGAGCACGAACACAGTTTTATAGTCATGGGGCCTGTTTGAATGATTTGTCTCGTTTTATACTGGCCACGAGTAAATTTTCAACAGATGTATACCTTATCTTGAATGTACTACATATAAAAAGTAGTTCGGGCAATATGGCTATCAGCATAGCGTGCAGCCGTTTTCTCTGGAAGAATTCATAGACTATATAAGAAGCATCGAAAGTTTTCTCCGCGACATATCCATTCAACAGACTTTTCCGGAGATGACCGAGTAATTTACAAATGCTGTTATAAAACTTGTGATATAGACCCAAATCAAGAAGTTTCTATTATAACTTTATTGTCAGGCTTTGCACAATTGCTTGCAGTTAGAAAATTTGATCAGAAAAGATGTCATTAAACTAGCCCATTTACTAAAAACTACACTAAAATACAATACAATATTATTTTATGGGTAATGGGAGGCCTCTAGACCTAAATACAAACTACAGGAATCAATCATGTGCCTCATTGATTGTTTTGATTCTATTTATAGAAATACGATATGGTTGAAAATGTATAAAAATAGAATACAATGTAAATTACCGGGGATTGTACGTGCCATATTTAAAAAAGGTAAGTAATGTGTTAAGTCTTTGTTATCTTTTTCTGATTATTTTGCATATGCAGTTGGTTTATAGCAAGGTAAAGTAAAATAATGTACCTCTGTTGCTTTATATCTACAAAAGGATGTTTATACTGGGCTTCTTATAGATGAAATTGTATTAACGTTATTACTGTTTGCAGATGATATGGCCATTGTAGGTAAAACTCCTTATGAAACTCAAACCCATTTAGACAATCTTCACACATATTGCAATTAATTAGATCTAAAGGTTAAAATGGATAAAGGCAAAATTACAATAGACTTTAAATATAAGTAGTTAATGATTTAAACTACGTAAGTGTGCTTTTCAATTAAACATGTAGCTTTAACTTAAATCAAGAACATTTGCATGGGAAAGCCATCAAGGCAGTTAATGTCTTATTTTTTATATGCAATTTGTTTGACCTGAAACCATTTTTTATGTCAATCGTTTGATGCCTACGTTGGTTTTAATTTAAACTAATTAAAATTTTGTAAACGATTGTTGAAAGTAAACCCCAATGCCTGCAACGCCAGTGTGTACTGCGAACTGGGTAGATATTATTATATTCATGGACATGTAAGGAGTTTACATTACTGGTCTAAAATTGCGTCGACTGATATTGTTATATTACAAATTGTGAATCAGCAAGCTGTTGCTGGTTTTAGTTAAGGTTATCGCAAATGGGTTTTTTAAGTAAAAAATGTTGAATGAATATGGCTGTAATCATTTTTTGACGATTTTCACAATATCAATGTGATTGATTTATTGAGTTCGGTTTAACGGCACCGCGACACTTAAAGAGTCATATAGCGCCGATATATCAATATGAACGTTTTTGTAGAAACATTTAGACCCAAAGTAATTGGCATATTCAAACAGGAGTGGTTCAGATCTTTAGACAAAAGTAACGTATTACAGATGAACAGATAGATTAAAACTGCGTTTAAACATACCTAAATATATTAGCTAGCAAATGTAAGGCAATAAACAAAAAAAATATTAACTAGCATGAAACATTGGAATATCTCACAATGTAAACTAAGCATCGGAAAGTTAAACAGCTTTGTGCATCAACTTACTGTCGGCATCTACCTCATGAATCATGTCCTGCAAGTCTTTCTCCGTCGGGGCTTGACCAAGAGATCTCATCACTGTTCCCAATTCGTGGATTGTGATCATCCCATCACCATCCTTGTCAAACAGACTAAATGCTTCCTTATATTCTGAAATATATACATGTCTGTTAAATGCTCTGTGAGGTAGCGATATGGTACCCACATTGCGTTCAGGCCTCGTATTCACAAAACTTTTCAAAATCAGGATCAGGCTGAAATAAATATCTTTTAACATCTCGAACATGCTGCCTTTGATACTTAAGATAATTTAAATTCTGTTACGGAAAGTAAAAAAGAAATGATCACATTTACGTCTACATTTTACATTATACATCCTACGTATTACATTTGCGTCTACATTTTACATTTACACTTACGTATTACATTTACTTCTACATTTTACATATGCATCCTACGTACTACATTAACTTCTTCCTTTTATATATCCATTTAAGAATTAAATTTACTTCTAAAGTTTACAAATGCATCTGCGTATTACATTTTATTTTACATGTAACTTTTATTTTATGCATTAAATTTACTTCTACATTTACATCTACACATCTACACTTAACATTTACAGATACTTTTGATATATACCGCTTAATTTTAATTTTACAGTTACAATATTCATTTACCACTATGTTTATCACGTACATCTTCATAATAACATTTACTTCTACTTGTAACGTTTACTTTTTATTCTCTTTGTTGCTGGCTGTTATGTAGTTGACAGGACAACGGACTTATAAATGCAGTTTATGTAATTTCTTTTCCCTCCGTTTTCATACGCAAGACAATTTCTAAGCTTTGCCTTTACCTTGAACAACCAAGAAAATATAAAGAGTGACAAAAATAAGTTAAGAGAATGGTCACTACGATCAATTAAAATAAACAATTAGCAACCAACTTGACAAGTTTTGTACAAAACTAGATGATGCAATTAAACCTAAATCGTAAAAAAACAACTTAATGCAGATATTTTTAGATTTTTATTATGTTATCTTTTTGATGAAACTTATAAACAACCAGCATTCAATTCAAGCTGTCAAAGAAATATTGCAGTCTTCACCGTTATCGAAATATTTTCAGATCAGATTTTAACAATCCTTCTTTTTACCAAAAGCATATAAAAGCAGGGCTATAGAAATCTGGCGATGGCAATTTGTAACGTAAACGTTGATTGGTTAATAATTGCGTTATGTCAAATTTCGCATTAAATAATAATATCAATATTTCTCCATCACACACAAGATGCTATTAAATGCGTGCTACTAAATCTGATATGAATGCTTTCAATTCTAAAATAGATTACACTAAATCTCAGGTGCAATACGTTCTGTAGAGTCTATATTAGCGTTGATTGCTGTTCCGTTGTTATATAGTCTTAAAATACCCCAATGACAATTAATGTTATAATAAAATAGCTCTCGTTTGAGAGAGACATAAAGCTATGTGATAATTTAGTAACTTTGCAAATGAAAATATATCGTATCGATTTGATCGCTGCAAGTCTATTGCATCTAAACATAATTTACATCCCCGGATTTCTATTTTTGTACCTAGACAGACATTGATTACAGGTCAAGGAAGTATTAACACAGTTTCATTTAATGGAAAATATTGGTAAAAAACCCCAAGGAGCACGGCTGACATAAAGGACACATCAATAAAATTCCATTCTATGTTATTTATATACTAAAATAATGTTTGGTATGTGAAAAGTTAATATCATGCAGAAAGTTTCCTTCAGTCCTCATAAGGACGATTATATTTCTCTTGTTCTCATCTCAATTTCCAAGAATATTTCCGCAGGACAAACTGCATAATTAATTGCTTTAAACACCAGTACATACAAGTGAATAAGCTCATTACAGTTGTTCTAACAACAAAGAAATAACAAAATTTTGAGTGTTGTTTCCAAATATGTATATGACAATTTCCCTGCTTCCATGTACATATATGTTAACCCGTTTCATATTTCCATGTGTAAACGGTAACCATTTCCTGACTTTCTTGTGTACAAGTTCACTAAAATATATGTTTATGCATATGTTTACTATATTCTGATTTTCAATATTTATGTTCATTTACTTCTTCTTTTTATGCACATCATTCATTCATGTAAAGTAATAAGTGCTTGCGTATAGTTTCACTAATAGTTTTATACAATGCTTTAAATAGAGGATATCTGATGAGTATTCACTTTATAAAACATGTATTGGAAGAGTCCAGGAATCTTTATTCTGGTGAGCTTAATAAAGGTTCCACGACGAGTGTAATAAAATTCTATATAAAGTAAAAATCGAATCCGATATTCTTTTTATCACATGACAATACATCAAGAGGTTGATAATATTGTTCTTATCGATTTTAACAAAATTAATAATTCAGTTCATATTTCGTCATACATTCTACATTACGACGTGACGTCATTGGTTCTTATATGTAACGTGTTGTTTGTATAAGGAAATACGTGATGGTTATATAACACCGGAAATAAGCAACGTCATGTGATATATTGAAATAGTAAGTCGTATGGTGGTTATTCCAAACATTCTTAAAAATGAATTATTAAACGTACTTCGAAACATTCAATTTGGTGAAGTATTGGGCCGCGCGTTTATTGTTTCCAAAAAACATTCATGATGAAAAATTAACCGTGCAATGTTTTGTTTTCTGTCTGATTCGCCATCCTAGTCTGATATTTCGCCCGTTTCCATAAACCACCTCCTCGCACTCGCCGCTAAGTATCGTACCCCTTCACGATCATCGCTGCACTCCAGACGGCATTTATTCATGATTTTCGTTTTCCACAGTTGCCTCATGAGTTGTCCCTGCCTCAAATGTTCCTCGCCCCATCTGCGAAATCTACTCTGCCTTTTCTTCCCAGTCATTGCAATGCTCTTTCGGACGCATACTGACAAACTGTGTTACAAGTCATAGCAGACTACTGATTACTCTAACGGACACTTCAGACTCAAAGACGTTTTTTTCTGGATTTTCCCCCGTCTCTTATAGATGCAACACTGAAAAGAACCTGTAAAATGTCAAGCCTAGCCCGGGATTTGAACACTGAACCATATCACTGGACCACCAATCCACCCAAACCGTGCAATGGCAGTTTCAAACATGCATTTATGATGATGTATTAAGCCGTGAAATGTATGTTCCAAATTATCTTTTAAAACGATGTATGTAGTTTGCAATGGTTGTTTCTAATTATCTTTTTTTAATGATGTATTAACCTGGAATGGTTGCTTAAAAGGACTTCTAAAATGATAAATCAATCTGCAATGGTTCCTTAAAAGAACTTCTTTAATGATGAATAATCCTACAGTGGTTGCTTAAAATATCCTTTATTATGATGTTAAAGCCTGCAATGGTTGTTTAAAAGATCCTTTATAATGATGTCTGAACCTGCAATGGTTGCTTAAAAGATCCTTTATAATGATGAGTTAGCCTGTAGTGGTTGTTTTAAAGATCCTTTATAGTGATGTATTAGCCTGCAATGGTTGCTAAAAAGATTCTGTATAATGATGAATTAACCTGAAGTGGAAGCTTAAAAGATCCTTTAAATGATGTTATAGTCTTCAATGGTTGCTTAAAAGATCCTTTATAGTGATGTATAAGCCTGAAATGGTTGATTAAAAGATCTTCTATAATGATGTTTAGCCTGCTTAGATAATCCTGTATAATTACGAACCAGTCTTCAACGGTTGCTTAAAAGATCTTCTATAATGATGTATTAATGCTTGCTGATGATGATTGCTTAAATTATCCTTTATAATGATGTATAAGCCTGCAAAGGTTTCTTCAAAAAGCAATGGTTGCTTAAAAAAGATCCTTTTTAATGATGAATAAGCCTACAGTGGTTGATTAAAAGATTATAGCCTTATCGGTTGTTTAAAATGTCCTTTTAATTATGCATTAGCTTGCAATGATCACTTTAAATATCCTTTGTAATAATATATAAGCCTACTATGGTTGCTTAAAAGACCCTTTATTATGATGAATAAGCTTGCAATGATTGCTTAAACTGTTCTTAATATTAATGTATTAAGCTTACAATTGTTGCTTAAAATGTCTTTTTTAAAGATGTATTAAGCTTGCAATATTGCTTAAACGTTATTTTTAATGATGATAAAGCCTGTACAAAACATTTAAACACTGGTGAACCTTACACTAGTGGATCCAAGCATCCAATCTAATGTAGGGTGGTTCCTTAAACACAGCACTAGTGACCCAAGCTGTTTATCTCGTGAACTATTAAAACCTTGCATAATGCAGTATAAAAAAGTTATGTAATGGTCGATACAAACAATCGCTCGAGTGTAGTATTAAGCATTTCATGTCTCAAACATTGAATTATAAGGCGTAAATATTGTCAACAGTGTGTCTTGTATGATAACATAGCATGCAATAAGGACTCTAAATCAATGAATATATATTATCTATAAACATCATGTTTTATTTTCACATTAGTGGAGGCAGCTGGCTCCACTGAACTGTTTTTTCTGTAGAAGACGAATCTATTATAAATTGATATACCCAAACATGGAATAGTTCACAAACTGAATGTTTTGGTTTTCATAAACATCACAGAAAATATTACACTAACTTACCTTCTAGCTGATCCGGTGAAAACTTCTTGTCCTGAAAATACATAAAAGTGCCTTGTATTCACTCTTTACATTTGTTCTGTCATTATTATTTTCCACATTTTCATCGATTCACACACGGACCCCTTTCATTACTTATTCACAGAATTATATTTCTGTATTGTGTTCACATCCATGCATGTTATGTTCACCTATCACGAATCTGTTTTAGAATAAAATACGCCTGTGTACATAGACAGACATTGCCATAGTTTATTTCAGTAAGGTATTCTTATATTCATATAGCATCTTTTACATCGACATAAATACACATGATCATAAATTAATGTCAATTCGAGAGTACCGGCAACATGATAACACTTATTTAAAAAATGTTACCATAAACGTTCTACCGCCTGGTAAGGGTCCGCTTCCGGTGTGAGAGGCCATGGTTTCGATCCCGGCCGAGTCAATCTAAGGACTTTAAAATTGGTAGTCATGGCTTTCATTCTTTAGCGCTCAGGATGTGGGGTTAGTGTTTCGACTGGTTTGTCGGTGTCAGGATAACGTGTCCAGCCGGGATTCAGCCCCACGTGTATCAGTTCTATAAACTGGACACGTTAACGAACCAGATATTCTACAAAAGAGTTTTCTGTATCCGCTTCCCTCTCTCTCTCTCTGGAACGCCAATTATCCCTAGCTGACAGAAAGTGATGTAAATCAAACAAACCATTTACTTTAGTTAGTTTGTTTAGTTTAAACATAATTATGTTTTATCACATGACTTTGCTTATTTCCGGTGTAATATAACCATCACGTATTTTCTTATACGAACAACACGTTACA
>JAULCC010532477.1:0-10711 GCA_032358795.1 Nuttallia obscurata | reverse complement strand
AGCACATCACCTTGAAGCACTTATCCATTTATATGGTACTGCCCATGGCATAGAAGTTAGAAAAGGCATTTTGCCTGCATGTTTATCTCAGTGAGCATCCAGTGCTGGAGGTTATGGGTGCAATACCCAGTTAGTCAAACCACTTTGAATTTGATAGTAATGGCTTTCCCTCCCTGGCTGGCGCTCAGGATTTGAGGATAGCATTACAACTGGTTAGACAGTGTCAGGGTAAAGTGACTGGCTTGGGTTCAGCTCCCCATGAACAAGATATGAAAAGAAGATTATGTCTTTGATAATGAAAACAGTACTGTGAATGAATGATATGCTATCATTACTCTTGACAGTGGGTGGGACTTATCACCATTACTTGTTAGTTTTACTTGGACTATCAGGGTGATAAAAACAAATTTCATTTGGTCAGCAAACAAATAATTATTTTTTATTGTTCTGAATTTGCTACAAAAAAAGCTGCAGAAAGAAAAGTTGATTAACCAGGATTTAGAGATTGACATGTTATCAAAGCTTTTCTTGTACTTGTTTATTGACATCAGATAAACCGTGTGTTGTTGTTGTTGTTTTTTCAATGTAAAATATTTAAATTCTATTCTGTTAAGTATATATTTATGACATAAGATTGACATAATATGCTTAAAGCAAGTATATAGTTTTCATGTGCCCATCTGTGCATGATAGTTTTGTTAAATGAGACAGTCTTTGAACATTTTAGATGGTCTAGGGACTTTTTATTTCTCTTTTTTTTTACAAGCATGGTTTTGAAGTAGGAGAATGTATAATATCTGTATTTAGTTGTGATGCATAATATCCCTAATTATGTTGCCTTGCATGGTGTAGCAAGCATTTGTGCATTAAAGAAATCATCTTGTCATAGATAAAAATGGTGTGATAGATGAACAACTTCATCAGAATGTTTCTGTATTCCTGAATAAATATATATAATTGCAAATGTTTTTCATAACTTTTACAGATTTATTGGGGAAAAATGTATTTTCATTATATGTTTATTCTTTGTCATTGTATCTATATGAATACTCTATTTAATCAGATTTGTTATTTTTTAATGATTGTCTTGGTAACAACCAAAATTTTAGTCTATATGCACATAGGGACTGCAATATGTAAATTATGTTAAACATATGTGTTGGTCTAGAATGTGAAACTGTATCATAGGATCTTTTCTTGAGAATTAGTCTGCCAATTAACCCAATAATTGCCCAAACTGTTGTACTTAAACAGACCCACAGGTGACTCCCTTCTCATGCAATTGATTAAAAGACTGAATAGCAGGTAATTTTGAACCACTGTTTTCAGCCTCTAGAGTTTTTAGAAGGTAATTTGACACTGTGTCAACAGCAAAGCTAGTCAACAGATAGATCACCATACTGTCATAGTTACATCTAATGTCTTACATATTTTGTGGCATATTAGCAGTTGTTACAATCCCAATGTCAAAAAAAAACAACATAATCAGATGCTATTGTAGCTGATGTCATTTTAATCGGTGAGTTTTAGGCAGTTTTGATTACAGATACTTCTTCTCAGAGATTTTGATTCAGAAATAGTGCTGACTTGTAAAGGAAATTGATCATATTTAGGTATAAGTGATTTAGCAACAGGGTAAGTCTATCATGGCATTTGATCTAAATCTGCACTGTTTGCCACATTAACAGCATTTTCCACTCAAATTGAGCACCTTGAAACAACTTGTATAAGATTTTGAATCCCCTGTAATTTTTACCCAGGGGATTTTGACTACCAATCCATTTTTGGACCTAGGGGCTTATGAGCTAGGGGATGATACCTCATGTATGTCATATATAAAGACAGATGAATGTATTGACAGCATTGTGACAGTGAAAGACATTTGGATGTTATGCAGTATGGTGATCATTTGTCTTATTATCTACACAATATGTATAGCTTAAAGCCACATCACAGCTAAACATTCCGCGTGACTTTGCAATAAGCTACAATTGAAGTTTAACCAGGGCCAGAGGATATAAAACTTTCCTGAGCATGAACTCACTCTCATATATCTATGTCTGTGATTGGCTAAAATGAATCACATGATATATTTCATCGATTGAAATAAACAGAGTACTGAGCTCTAGAAAGATTTTACAACCTGTGTCTTCTCTGAAACAAATTATTCATTATTTGATTCATCTTTATATAATACTATGTAGGGCACGATCAGACATTAAATGTTATAAGAAAAATTATTTAGTTTGTTTTTGTGGAATGTATGTATAGGTAAGCTTAGCTGTGATATGGCTTATAAGTTGTATATCTATATATACCTAAGGTATTATTGGGAATGGTTATATATATACATATATAGAATTACTAACCACAGAGTTGCAGCTTTAAATTTGCTACAATCCTAATGCTAGAAAAATAATGGAAAGGATCAACACACATTATTTTTTTCTGTATTGTATTACATATACATGTATGTGTTTCTCATAGCCTTTAGAATACTAGTTGCATTGATATATAAACAGTACTGCTATCTAGGTTAGGTGATGCAATAGAGATTGGGGAGAAATAGCTATTCCAAAAATGTGTGCTTTTAACATTTAACATAGACTCTTACAAATAGAAACAAGTGTTTCCAGAAACTATTCAAGCATTGGTCAGTGGCTAAGCCTGGAGGTAGTGATGTAGGGAGCTAGTTTAACTAGTCAAGGATCAAGTTTTATGTCCAAGCCTTACTAGATTAATGAAGATGTCACTTTTCTCCCATCACTGGTTCAAGAGATAAAATAAGTTAGGTTTTATGTTGCGTTAATTATGCAATCTTGGAACTTGTTGTGTCTAAACTTCTATCTTGATAAAATTGAAGTATTCTTGAAAAATCTCTATGGTCATCTGGGACTATAGACACTCAGATGTTGTCATAGAAAATGTGTAAAACAATATCAACATTTTTACGTCTCTTTTTTGATGAGACTAATTAACAGATGAACTAGTAGATAATTCCTGCGAGTTTCTACCAGGACTCAACCAACCTTTTTGATTCCTTATTTACTCTAGAAAGAGACATTATGTTATCAGATAACAACTGCAACATTTGTGTCCAGTAACATGAACTTTATTCCTTAAGAATACAAATAGTGTGTAAACTTCAATAAACCTGTATATCCATCTAAAAAGAAGTAAAATCAGCTAGTTCAAGTAACGTCCATTGTTCTGTGGCAAAAACAAGAATTGACATTAATAACAGAAATAATTACTTAAGATAATCGTTTAAGTTCTTTATTTTTGAGTAGATGAACAATGTCCTTGAAATACCAACCTAAGAAAATGAAAGAGAATTAATCTATTTCATAATTAACTGATACATCTTTGAGTTTCATTTTTGCATGTTTTAATCTTCAGTATTAGAGAATGTGTTTTTGAGAGTTATGATGGGTAAGTTTTTACCATATTCACCTTTCTTACTGTCAGTAATTCAACATGCACCTTTTTTGTTCCACCTTCAAAGTTCAGTGGGCAACGTGTCTGCTATCTATGCTTCATGTTAACTTCACTGTGTTAATGCTGTAACCTGGTATTTATGATCAGTTGGCAATGTTAACATCCACTACCAGATCAGGGAGAGGTTTATTCTAGATACTAGTTAGGGACCACCTACTGTTTTGTCTCTGCTTTCTTTGTTTCAAGCTTTTTCATTTCAAATGCTTTAAGCCCAGTATGACATTTGTTAGTTAATACTGTTAAAATTGACTTCTTTATCAGGACCAGGTTTTATCTTGATTTGAATCAACATTAAATTTTTTTAAATAACAAATTCCAGGTTTTATTGTCTGATTTTATTTGGTCAGATTTTAGTTTTTTGTTGCATCTTTTAAATTTCAAAGTTCTGAATATTTATATTTATTTTTCAGCACAAATCAGTAAATTTCACGTTTTTAAGAAATTACACATAGCACTGGGTTCAATCTTAGATACAAACAGACATGAAACTGTTTGCCACTCAGATCTCTAAGAGTAAATTTTGAAGATATTTTTACAGAGGAAAACTCATACATCCGCAGACAACAAATCAGTACTGAAAGGGTTAGGGTCTAGAGTGTTTACGACTAGAGCATCTATTTTGCAGACATTTTGTCAAGTGAAAAACTTTTAAAGGGAAAGAGAGAAAACTTCATAATAAATCATAAGACAGAAGTTCTTAAAAGCAGGAACCCATAATATAAAAAATTGCAAGCTAAGAGGGAAATATCGTAAGTTTTAAAGTAACAATAAATGTCATGCCATTAACAAAAGAATGTTTTGTAGGTTACACAAAGTTTTATTGTTAGAAAAGAAAACCTGCCAACACTTCCAAGTAATAAAATAAACATTTAAGAATACCAGGACAACATCACAAATCTGTTATATATTGCACTTTTTAAAACTTTTGTGGTACAATGTTTTATAATATTAGTCCTTGATGTTTGAAATAAAAGGTTTAATAGATTAATTTATCAAGGAATCATAGTTGAAAATGATAGTACTATAATGTTCTATGAATACGAAAGAAATATGAGCACATGTGCTGAATGTGACCATCATGACTGGCATGCAGTATGTTTACAGCACTGTTATACTTACTGAATGTGCTAACAGTAAAACCTCCATGATAACAACACTCTTAAAAACACTTAAGCAGTACCCTCTTTTTGACAGAATTTGCAAAATTCACCAAAAGTTTCCATTTACAAATCTGTTTTATATCCATGGAGCAATAATCCTACCATAACTACCTAAAATTACATGTTCCCTCTAACATAGTTGAAAGGGGCTTTGCATGGAGATAAAACACTTTTGGTTTGATATCATTTATGCTAACAAAGAATGCTTAAGTGTGTGAAGTGAAGCAATCTGACTAAAGTAGATCAGAGGATGACGTATTGATGGTCATATTCTTGGTAATATTAGCCAGTCTATCATATCGTAGCTTTCATGATTTTGAAAGTGCTTAAAATTTCTGTATTTAGCAGAGTCCCATAGTAACTATCAAGGATTCCTTTTCTTAAGGCAACCAGAAGTATACATATGACTGTAAACATGTCAGAAACGGGTTAATGTATTGGCCGATATGTAAATAGGACAGAGATAGCTGATTGGAAAGCCTCTCTTCCAAGAATAGATCAGTAATAGGTCGTTGTCAGATCTTCCTTTTCAACAGATCTTGTACTTCAGTTAGATTGTATAGTGAGGTTAAAGCATGCTTCTGTCTATATATATGTACATTTCTTAGTTGCATGATAGAAATATAGAGTATCATATTTATGTGGTATGTGAGTTGTTGCATAAAACCACAAGAGATGTTGTTTGTAATACATATATGTCAGACACATTAGCTGCCACAGGCTGTCCGAGTAGTTCAAGATGATTATTGTTGAACAATGGATGCTTACCTAATGTGCAATATAATTATTGAAAAATTGTGTTTGATTGGTTTACCTCCTTCACACTCTCATCTTTACTATGGTTTCAGGAAATTTGTATTACAAAAAATCTGTGTTATACATCAAGCTTACTTTGGTTATGGTTCTTATGTTCAGAAAAGTTAAGACCTCAAACAGTCATACAGGAGCTATACCCTTGCAAAGAACCAAAATTGTACATGTATACAGTGGAATGAGAAAAGCAATAATCATCATATAGCCCTATACTTAATTTCTGTTATTTCATCAACATTTTTCGTTTCATATGGCTTTTCTATTTATAGCACATTACTCATTATCATATGCAGGTTAACTTGATGAAATACTGTGTAACTAATTAACCAGTAATTGTTTTTATTTACTTGCATTATTTTGTTTTAAAATTCTATTAAACTGAATGATTTGATAAATATAATATTTGGTAAGTGTTGAATAAAGAGGTTTATCTTACTTTGCTCAAAAAATGTTGATCATTTTTAAGTATCATTAATAGTCATTTGTGAAGTATTCTCTATGGTTTTGTATGGAAATATTGCATGTTTTTTGTTCTGTTTATTATAGACTTGAAGACCAGAGTAGATTAGAGGCCATCATTGTACTGGAGGAGTTTTGTAAAGAGTTGTCGGCCATAGCCTTTGTGAAACATCATGCTGCTGTAACTGAGGAAAGATCTTAAAAATAATCCTGCATTGTTACCATGGTGACATGAAGCACCAGAAATTGTTTGACACTGCGGAAAGGTTCTACAGAGTACTCCACTATTACAATGGTAACATAATGTATGCTTAAATAGCTGTATATGAGAAAAAGCTGCGAGAATCCTGCAAGGTTACAGTGGTGACTTGATGTACCCACACAATGCTTTTTCTGTGGAAAAGTATCGGAGAATATTGCACTGTTACTATCACAGCTTATTGCTTTATTTGTGGAAAGGTCATAGAGAATTTTGCACTGTTACCATGGTGACATTATACACTCAAAATTGGCTGTTATTGATAAAGGTTGTAGCAAATTCTGCATGTTTACCATGATGACATGATGCACCTGGAAATTGTCCTCTCTGAGGAAAGCACCTTGAAGATCCTGTACTGTTACCATGGTGATGTGATCCACCAGAAATTCTAGCTATGCTGATATATACTTACCTTTATGCGTTATGGTTTGATCTAACCAGTAGCACTTTTTTAAATCCCCATGTCCCTATGAATATGTAAATATATAGATGTATACTCGAGGCCACTAATCTCGCAGTATCACTAAACCTGCGGTATTTAGAAAAGCGCCACCAAGCCTTCATAAACATAAACAATCGTGACCAAATTTCTTTATGCTTACAAAAGAATTATTTTCCAACAGCATGCCACCAGTTTGGGTAAGGAAAAATTCTGAAATAATAAAATTTTAACGTTTTCATCCAAAAACATCAGTAATTTCACTTACATGTTCTTTAAATAACATTACTCCATCACTGACATATGTCTTCTGTCAATTGATTAGCTACTAAACTGAGGATCCAAGTGCTAAATCTTATGCAAATTTATTAGACTGTATACCAGACACTAGAGTTAAAACAATAGTTGTTTTAGACCTTACCATGGACAAATGTGCCTGTATAACAGTCTACCACGAGTTTAATAGCCTCTCCTGATTACAAATGGCTGCCACAGTATGACATTTGTTGACCTAATTAAACTGTTATTGAGTGATTTCTTTGTTGTTCCAATGTGCCATTTTGAAGAAATTGGATGAAATTCACAGTTTTTTTTTTTATAATTTATTTGCTGTAAAAATGTTACTACCGCGAGATTCGTGGCCCCAGGTAAAAATGTCTTTCATTCTTAGCTTGTTGGCTGTGTGTGGTCAAATAGTTTAAAAGTCATAATTTGTACCAGTCTATGTCATGAGATGTAGTTGTTTATTTATATCCTAGTCAATTCAGATAATTACTAATGGGTGAGATTACTTAAGTATCATCTAATGTTATTGACCATCTTAATTTGAATTCCTTGTATATTAGTCCATTTGTTCTAAAACTTATTCACCATCATTACAGAGATGATATGTAGGTTCAGTGAAATAGCCATATATTGATTTGAGAAATGAACTCTGGCCATGCAAACAGGCCCCCTTCTAATGAAGCTACACAATTACATATTCTAAGTCTTAGCAAACAGTCGAACATAGTTGCTATTGCTAAGTTCAACATAAGTCAGAACAGACGAGTAACACTTAAGTTGCTGACATTTTGTACATCACCAGAGAATGCAATTCACATTTTGTCTCATATGTGGCTGACATTATATACCAGGCTTTTCCATGTAGAACTATGAAACACTGCCATATTTGAAACTGTGCAATAACCCTGTTGTATTTTGCTGTTACCTCACAGCCACTTAGCAAAAGCTGTATAGCTATCAAGACATATTTGACCTTACTGAAAATATTGATTAACATCAATTTTACTATTATATAAGTCAAAGTGTGTAAGACTGACTTGTCAAAATCCGATTTGTTATCAAACAAATATTATTGATGTGTCTAAGCAGAGAAAAAATTATTATCTAAAGGTTTTCAAGACAACAGCTCTGTTTAATCCATTTCAAGTTAGGGCTCCTGGTTTTGATCACTAATTATGCTGAACAGTAAAATTTGAATCAAGTTTATCCATTTCAAGTTAGGGCTCCTGATTTTGAATGTTAAACACTAATTATGCTGAACGGTAAAATTTGAATGAAGTTTATCCATTTCAAGTTAGGGCTCCTGATTTCGAATGTTAAACACTAATTATGCTGGATGGTAAAATTTGAACTAAGTCAGCATAAGGGAAAAGTAATGTTTTTGTTTTAAACTTAAGAAATGTTGTTAGCTTCAATGCTGTGTAATCCCAGGTCTACAATTAGAACTGTAGGTCTGGGCATATCGGTTTCTCAAGGAAGAAGCCTTCCAGCTTACTTGGGTTAAGTCAGTTGTCCTACCCGGGTGTGCTTTGTACCTATAACACTGTGTAGAAGTCCCACAGGGTTTTCCTATACCTGTAAAGAGCTGGACTATGCTTTATGACTAAAATACTGTCATATTGACATTAAATTCCAAATAACAAAAATTTGCATTGGCCTGCCATGATAGTTGTACAGTATGAACCCCTGTTGAATGTTGATAGCCGTAATATTATGAGATTATATAAATTCAAGATATTTTAATGGCATTGAAGTATGTAAGAGATTATACCAGTTTTTGTTTGCTTTAAATACTTTTGGGTTGTTGTTTTTTAATGACTCTGCAGAGAAAATATATATTATGCTGGGTTTGTCTTTATGTGCAAGGAAAAATTTTATTATGCATTTTGTATGTTAACCACATTTAACCGATCTCCATGAATTAAGATAAGATTTTATTGTCAGGTTTGAAACAGTTGCATTCATGTAGATAAGAGATTTGCAAAAGGATTGCTGTATTGTGTTCATGAAAGCTGATAATGTTCTGTTACTGTATTTGTTGAAGAATGTTTATGGCTGCAGTATTGGTAACATTTTTTTCGTGTAAGTTGCATATCTCAGGCACTGGATGAAAGTATGTGTGTACCTCATTATTTATTATACTGAAAATTGTCTTAATTGTTAACCTCATTTGTCAAAGACAACATAATACAGGATATACATGTTCCAACAATGTATCAAAACTTGTAGATGGATTTAAATGGAACTTTAAGCTCTATTGATTGTGGTGAATTGACTTTAATTACTTTTGTAGTTGTTTGGTTTGTTTTGTTGTGTTTTTTTTCTTGTTGTTTTTTGATCATGTTTTTTGGGGATTATATTATGATTACATGTTTATGTGTATATCTTGTATTTTCTCTCTGACTCAATGAAAACAGGGTATCACAATATGTGGTTCTGAGATTGGCCTAGTAATAATATATATTTATACAAAGGTATAAGTGAATGTTATATGTACCATAGTTATCCTGACTGTATGATACTTTTTTATTCAACTCTTGTTAAGTATTAGTGAGATTACAATATAAGTTAAAACTTGTTTATTGTCAGTTCAGTTACAACTCAAACTTAAGTTTTCTCTCAGTACAGTAATTACAGTACAGCTTAAATTCTTGTTTTGTATCAGTACAATTACAATTCAACTAAAACTCTTGTTTTGTATTGTCTGGTAAAAATGTAAGGGAATGTGTAGGAGAAAATGTTAGCTATCTAACATATTTATTCTTATGTTGCACAGTATACTATAAGTATCACTATATGTGTTTCCAAGTGATGTGTGAATATGAATTACACTTTATGGCAAAATTAACCAACTTTTAGAATTACCTGTTATTATTTAATGAAGTATAAAATGTTTAATATTAAAGATGATGTATATTTAAACATTTTGCTAGATATTTTATGTATTGCATTCATAATTGTTGTAGAAATGCAGTGCAATTTAATCACAAGAAGTTCTACTGCAGAAATACTAATTAAGCTCAACTTTATATGGCCTAGATAACTACCAGATCTATTGGTATTAAAGTTAAAAGAAATTTTCTTCAATTATGAAATACTTGATATATTGGTATATTTCCTGAACTGTGTAAATTTGACTTGAGACCCAAATAAACAGATTTAAAACTATTGGAATTAGAGATATTACATATTGTGTGGTTTTCAGATTTCTTTAATACATTTGCAGTTTAAGAAAAAGATATACATGTATACCATTTATAAAAAAAACATTTTGAGTCAAAATTGGCTTGCCTAGAACAGGATGTTAATTTAATGGTAGGTCTCTACGTTAACTCATCTAAAATGGCCAACTGAGAATATGGAATGATTTAGTGTCTGGTCTCTGTTAACAAACTTTATCATTCAGTTACTGTAGATGTCCATTTTTGTTTATCAGACTTTGTCAGATTATATATAGCCTCAAGGCCATAGACAAGTTAAATATGGGACAGAATTTGCAAATGTATTCCTGAAGTAATAACAAGAAGGTTTTGGAATTTGCAATCTTAATTTGCTGAACAAGCTTTAGTTATCTCCCTTTTCCCTTTCAATTTGTGTACTGATCATTTGAGTTGGCTCCCTTTAAATATTAAGAGCAGATTTAGTGTTAACTTGAGTTTTCTTCTTTTGAATTAATTAGACTTTTTTATCTTTGTTGTATATCTTTCAAGCATAACTTTGATGGTCCCTTAGCATTTTAAGCCAGTATCCAGAAGAGCAGAGCAGACAGTTCTACACCAATTTGGACCTCCACTTTTT
>JAULCC010532144.1:0-10714 GCA_032358795.1 Nuttallia obscurata | reverse complement strand
AAGGACAATGTACATGGTGTGTTGAAGATGTCAGTGGCTGGACAAGACTCTTTATGATTCATTATTGTATTTTAATGAAATACCGTCTTATACATAATAAAATAATTGTGTGTATGTTCTTGCATTTTTTTTTATTCAACAAACATTTATGCTCTACAACTACCCAGTTAAATATACCTTTTTAAAAAGTTGTTTCCCATGACCCTATTTTCAATTCTTTTTTCCTCTCTGTCTGTATGTTTGTCTCTGTCTGTCTCTCTGTCTCTCTTTCTCTTTCTCTCCCTCCCTTTCTCTCTCTCCCCCTCTCTCTTTCTCTCTCTCTCTGTATGCTTTGTATGTTTATGCCATCTCTAACCGTTTTAACAGTAAAATTGATTTACATTAAATAGTAAACAGTAAACCTGTCTTACTGAAAATTGTAAACAGTAAAACTGCTTTACAGCAAAACCTTAACAGTAAAACTGCCTGACATTATATAGTTAATAGTCAAATTGATTTACAATAAATAGTAAACCTGCCTTACAGAAAATAGAAAATAGTAAAATGTCTAATAGTATATAAAGCAAACAGTCAAACTGTCTTAAGGTAAATAGTTAACAGTAAGACTGATTTATAGTAAACAGCAGAACTGTCTTACAGAAAATAGTAAACAGTAAACCTGTTTTACTGAAATGAGAAACTTTAAAACTGTCTTAGGGTAAACAGTTAACAGTAAGACTGGTTTCTAGTAAACAGTAAAGCTGTTTTACTGAAAATAGTAAACAAAAAACAGTTTTACAGAAAATAGTAAACAGTAAATCTGTCTTACATTAAAATTCTCTCTCTCTCCCCCTCTTTCTCTCTCTCTGTATACTTTTGCATGTATATCTGTCATCTCTAACTTTTTATTTTTCTCCCTTATTTTAGGTCTCTTTCCAGCAATAGACTAATATATTCAGCAGAATCATGTTATCAATGTAAGATTCATTCGATTTCTTAAATCGTATATCCCAAAAAAAAATCCAGCATAAAGGGCATGTGTGTTGGGCATAAATTAGATCTAGTACATCCGCGTAAGCAGATAGGATAAAAATTCATCATTAAAGAATAAAAACCTGTTACCCGATGGCAACATGTTATAACTAAGTATATACGCTTAACTGCATAATTATAGGAAATAAACATGCTGATATGTTTCCTTTTTTATGTATTTTAAGTAGGTTGGTTGATCATTAACGAGCTACAAAGAACGTAATGAGCAAACATTTAAATTTAAATCCATGAACGGTTCAGTTTTATTCACATTTCGTGCATACATAAATCGAGAATAAGTGCATAAATGCACAGAATTGTTAACATCATAAATTATTTTTATTCATAAAGCTGCATGTGATCATTGATTATAAAAAATCACGGATTCAACTTTTCGAAATTCGCAAATTTCTTAAAGCATATAGTAGTCATATACACACTTTTCATTGCAAATCAAATATCAATTAAATATTTACTATATCACTTGTAAAAATTCTCATATGCAAAGTTCTTTTTTTCTATGCTGAAAGGCGTTGGCATAATAGGTATTTTAGGTAAAACTCAGTTGAGCAAAATCTCAAGGATTTGAGCAAGGATTTGAGATTGAGGTCAGCTCAAGTTGAAAAGTTTAGTGAAAGCCGGCCAAGGTGTTTAAATGCAGTTCTGGTTGCATGACTATAT
This sequence comes from Nuttallia obscurata, assembly GCA_032358795.1. Taxonomy (NCBI): domain Eukaryota; kingdom Metazoa; phylum Mollusca; class Bivalvia; order Cardiida; family Psammobiidae; genus Nuttallia; species Nuttallia obscurata. The sequence continues at coordinate 9,022 of JAULCC010532144.1, read as the reverse complement.
GATTTGGTAAAAGTTGAAGACCTGCATTTCAAACTGAGTGTTACATTTTCATTATAAAAAAACATGTTATTTTCATTGCCTTTGCATTTTTTAAGAAAAAATTCAAATGCTTTATTACTCAACTGTTTAATGGGAAAGACATATTCTTCAGCTCCACTTTGTTATAAAAATAGAAATTTCAGGTTGCATTTCTCTCTCTGTTAACCTCGTGGCTATTTATAGCCTAGTGTTGGATATTCCAGAGGCGGGTTAAACAACACGAGTGCTCACAGAGTGACAAGCTTCTGAACGAGTGTGATCAATTGTGTAATCTCTGTTCCATTAATACTGTTTATTGCCCCAGGCAAGGGTATTGTGGGTAGTTTTTAAGATGGCGGCACTACAAGTATGATTCTGTGGTTTGATGCCGAAAATTCATTTGTTAAGTGCAAAGGACAGGCATAGGGCTCTGTAGCACAATTTAATAAAATTTCTGATAATGGATCACTCTAAAAAAGTCTGCTGCATCAAATTCAGTGATTTCCCCAGGCTGTTTTCACTAGCCTTCATTTTGCACCCTGCCAGCGACATGTATTGATCTTGCTGACATGCCCACTCCCACTGCGATGGGTCTCCCTAATCAAGTGATTTTGTTATATTTTCCACATCCTTAATCTGCTTAGCATAATTGACATCAGTTTACTGTTGTATAATTCAATCAGGTTATGAGTTTTAAACAAATTGGGTGGAAATAACCCATGCTGCAATTAGATGCAATAAACTACTGTCCGCTCCATACTGAAGTTTTGAATCTAGAAGTCAATTAGTATGTGTGGCTTTCTAAAATGTATTAAGATGGTTCAAAAATTAAGTTTTGTTTTTGTTTATTTAGAATTTAACGTCGCTTTAACAGTATAATTAAAATTAATTATAAAATTATAAATTATTAAAAAATTAAGTAAATACCTTCATTCCTTTTAAATCCTAGTGTTATTAAATCCAACTTACCAGTAATATCATCAAATAAGAAACCTCTTTTCCAGAATGCTTATAAAACTCGATAATAACCACACAGTGTAGATGCAGAAAATCTATTTATAGAACTTGAATGCATTAGATGTCACTCAGTGTCGGTGATATTATCATGATAAGGTAAGTTTTGTTGAGAATGATTCGGTCAAGCGAGTACACATTACCGATGCCAAGTAAACTTCAAAGAAACATCAAAGCCGTGTTTTAATCTAAAAACAAACTTTCACCGACAAAAGTATCTTACAAGTCAGCAGTTTTACACTTGGCTATTAATTGGTCAACGGTAAAAAAAAATAGTAAAAAAGATAGAAAGATACTTAAGTACATACATGTGACTATCTGTTTCATTACTGAAGATAGAAACTCCTACTGCATATGCCATACAAAATAACTTGTATAATCAGAGACATATATGTCTCTGGTATAATACAATACAAATACTGGTTTGTATCAAAGTACTGTTAAACATCAGCCAATGGCCACTGCATGCATAACTAGTCAAACCAAATATTACTGCACCAGCATCAAAGTAAGTTAGGCAAATATGGAACCCAGCAATTAAATATTCAGAATAACAATAAATAAGTTTATATATTCTGCCAGTGTCATTGATCATGTTTTGAAATGTTTCATATGTATTACCTGTACTGATGGGCCTATAACATTTGTACAAATTAAATTATATATATACAATATATGTAAAGTTATAGATGTGCACTATATCTTGTAATTATTACCCTAAGAATGCAAAAATAACAGTTTTCAATGCTTATTTTTCAAATTTTTGCCACTGCTCTATGCAGGAGTGGGTACCCCTCCCGGACCTACCCCCTCATCTGTATAAATTGCAAATACATTCAAATACAAATACATTTGTAAAGCACAAAAAGTATTGTTCAATTTTCGATTGTGCTTCACACAGTTCATGCACTATTTTACACAAGGCTATATACACTCATTTACACATAAAATCTGGTAGACTCTTTAATTATAATACAGTCCAAACAAATAAGTTTTCAGTTCCTTTCTAAAAGTAGGTTCACTTTTAATTTGTTTTATGTCTCTTGGAAGAGCATTCCACCATTTTGGCAAAACCACAGCAAGTGATCTGTCAGCAATTCTGGTTCTGGGGCCTGTCTTATAAAACATCGTACGATGTCTAAAATCATAGAAAACCTCATATGGCAATCGTAAGTACTTAAGGGTGTCTTATAAAGATAATCGTACGATGATATGCCTACGACATTGTAAATATTCGTGGTATATTTTGATATAGTTTGATAAAACGACAGGTTTGATACAGGCCGATAATTTTTAAGTTCTAGAGGGAGACCTTTTTTCTCAGCAGAGGCTTTATCACAGCATGTTTCCACTCTGTTGGAAACACCCCAGATGATAATGATCTATTTACAACTTCTGTCACAAATGGTACAAAAATATGAAGATTGCCTTTCAACTTTGGTGTTGGAATAACATCTAGCTCACACGTAGTTGATTTTGATCCTTGGATAAGTTTCATTACATCATTTTCTGAGAGTGGTGTAAACTCAGTCAATATTGCGCCACCTAGAGGCTCGTTTAATGATACAGACCCGAAATGTGTCGATTCGATGGTTATATTATCTAAGTCATTTCTCAACCGGGCAAATTTGTCAACAAAGAATTGTAAAAATTTGTTGAGATACATCATCAGTATGCGGTGGAAGTGGATTGTCCTTTGTACAACCGAGCAGACAGGCAGTCACCCCATATAACTTTTTCACATCGCCCTCTGCCCCACTGATTTAAGACTGATAATATCTATTTTTTGATGTTGTCACTGCAGTAGTGTAGCTGTTTCTAACCTTTTGGTAAATATTTTCCATCAAATTTGATTTGTCAGAATGGTAAGTACTTTCTATTGACCTTTTAAACTGCTTGAGGGATTTCAGGTATCCAGAATACCATGGTACATTTGGTCTGCAAATAACAGTTCTCTCTCTGAGTGGAGCATGCTTATCAATTACATCTGAGGTACTCTTACATCTGAGGTACTCTTGGTAAAGTTTGTAACAAGATCATCAACATTTGAAAATCGTTCTAAAAATCGATTCAATTCAGAGATGTCTTTCTGAAAAGATTCTTTTGACACTGATTTCCAGTTTCTGCTTTTGACAGTTTTAACAAGTAGAGGAGGATGATGCTGTTCTACATAACAACTAACGAAGCAGTGATCAGAAATAAAATAGTCAGTCAGAGATTCAGTTATATCTGAGAATTTATCTCCTTTTCTTGTAATGATCAAGTCCAAAATATGCCCTTTGATGTGTGTAGGTCTCTTAACTCTTTGCACATATTCAAATGTGTGAAGACACTTCATGAACTGTTTGGTATAACAGTGCAACATGCTTTAAGAAAATCCTGGGGAAAGCCCTGAGATTACACGTCAATAAATAAGATGTTTAAGAATGTCACTAGAGGGATCAATAGAAGCCGCCATCTTGAACAGAAATTGAGCGCAGGCAGATCGACACTAATCATTCAATAAGACCAATATTGTGTCAGATCGAGCACTCGCATTCTTGAACAAGCCTCTCTAGACTCATGGATGCATGTGAATACATTGCCCGGCTTTAAATGATTACTCACAATATGAAATTAGAACCAGTCTCACTTCACAACCAAGGCTGAGCGATAGATTTCAGACGGAAAATGTCAAAAAAATTCAAGATTTTTTTAAGCTAAGCAACTGATAGCCCAACAAATATGCCAGAGAATATGACCAGTGTGTTGATATGGCCAATTGCTCAAACTGAGCTATTTCTCTGGAATGTTTATAAGACTGAACACTCAGCTATAAAACTAAGAACAAAGGCGAAACCATTACAACATTATTATTCTTCCTTTACTTAATATAATCTCACTCTGAGGTATCCTCGTTCACAGTAACCGTACAATATGTTTAGAATGTGGTGAGACATAATATTCCAAACATGTTTATTCAACACATTAAGATTAACACTTTGTTATTTTCTGAAAGGGTTATTTGCTATAAAGGCATAGATCATCAGTTTGTGAAATAGAAGTTAAAAAAAAAACATTTGCATTTCATAATATTAAATGAGTCAGGATCTGATAATTTTGAACTTATTGCAATGTTTATGTAGTTTTGGATTTATATGTTGTTATAAAAGTAACATCACTTCTGAATAAGAATATGTCATAAACATATGATCTAAATATGCATTTGTGATCAGTACCAAAATTCCAGAGCCTGGTTCATAATTTATGAAAATACTATCAAACATTATATTTTGGAAATGACCATCGAAAAAGCTGCTACCACTGAAATCCTGGTTTTGCCATTAGAAAATATTGGCACTGCCAAAAAATGCAAGTAGCAAAAAAAAAGTAAATTCAAGCCCTGGCAAATGTACAAAACTGTTTGGTTCATCATTTATACAGTATTGCCATTTGTTTCCACTAAAGTTGACACAACACCTTTCCTCAGTACCTTCAGTCCTTTGATTTTTAACTGATTTTCATATATGTGGACTTAGAATATTTCCACTCTTTTTTGTCCAAGACTAACCAAAAGCTTGCGCATGCTTGCAAATAACAAAGCTTGGGCAAGCTTGTGCAAGCTTGCAAATCCATCACAGGCTTGCAGAATTTGTCTTTGAAAATGCTTGCAAGATTGCAGCAAACTTGCAAACACCTTAAAAAGCATGTAGAAGCTTGCTGCAAGCATTCATTTTGGTTTGGGTTCTACCCAATTACATTACTATAAGGTAAGAAGAAAAGAAGTTGAAAGTGCTTACACTAAAAAATTTTAATACTTCCTTTACATTGTGTTAATTTTTGAGGACATTTAAAAACAGTTTATTCCCCTAAAGGGCCTTCACTGAATAGAGTAGAAGGTTCTTCTATTCTATTTTTTTCAGAAGGTTTTATTAGACATATAATGTCTCTACCCTATCACCTCTCGTAAATTCTCTGTACCTTATGTAGTATATGTATATCTGAAAGAGAATGAGGAGACAATAAATATTATGTTTTGTTCTTCTCTAAATAAATATTCACCAATTAACTTATATCTCTGGGATATGACGGATAAGAAAAAATTCTTACAATAGTTTTAACATAAATGCAATACCTGACATTTTTAGCCCAGACAATTCACATTTATTTCTTACAAGAGGACCATGATGGTCCTGTACTTGCTCACCTGAGTATATCCATATAAGGAAACTGGCTCCACCCACTGGTGGCCATGTTTTTTAACTGATCCAAATAATTTGAACAAATTTTGTAGAGGGTCACAAAAGGAACATTTACATCTAATAATTTTAAAATCTGGGCAATAGTTTTGGAGAAGAGCATCTTCAAAGTTTTTCCTGTCTGTTGCCTTGGTAACCAGAGTACTGCATGGAATCAAATTCTTAGAACAATTTTTGTAAAGGTCCACCCAAAGATTATTTCTGTTAAATTAATTTGAAATTGAACCTGTAAATTAAGAGAAGAAGATCGTCAAAGTTTTCTATAAAACTATATAAGGAAAACTAGCCCCTCCCATGGTGACCATTTTTTTTGCATATTAAAATTCTTTGAACAATTTTGGTAATGGTCCACCCAAAGATCATTTCTGTGAAATTATGTTGAAATTGGACACACAGTTTTTGAGAAGAAGATTTTCAAAGTTTTCAATATAGCTATATAGAGAAAACTGACCACGTCCCTGGCAGCCATTTTTTTGACATATCAATATTCTTTGAACAATTTTGGTAGAGGTCAACCCAAAGATCATTTCTGTGAAATAATGTTGAAATTGGATCAGCAATTTTTGAGAAGAAGATTGTTAAAGTTTTTCACATTGGTTGCCATGGCAACCACAGTTCTCATGGAATGAAATTCTTTGAACAATTTTGAAAGGGGACCATCCAAGGGACATCCCAGCCAAGTTTCATCAATTTTAATTCAGTGGTTTAAGAGGAGATGTTGTTTAAACAAATTGTGGACGACGGACGGACAACGACAGACAGTCCCCTTAAACAATAGCTCACCATTGAGCACTTCGTGCTCAGGTGAGCTAAAAATGTGTGTGCGCAGTGGGTTTGACAGTTTAGATTAAAAGAATTAATAGTTGGTTACTTGGAATCCAAATGACGCAGGTGGGGCAGGGGTAATCGTGTATGTTAGCTGTTAAAAACCAATATCCTAACAGACATCTGGTAGAAGGAAATATTAATGCTGCAGTTTTAAGTAATGAACTTATTGCATTATTATCTCTTTGTGGATGGTTTTACTTGGAACATATTTACAGAAACTGGTTATAGCCCAGGGGCCCGTTTCATTAACATTCCTAGGAGCGATAACTTAGGAGCGCTCCTAGAAGTGTCCTAGGAGTGCTCTTAAGTGCGTTTCATTATTAATTCCTAGGAGAGATATCGCTCCTAGGAGCTCCTCTCCACATGAAGGTAAAAAGAAATAAAAGTTTGTCAACATCCGGTGTCTTCCATACGGTCCGTGCATTCAAAATGCGAAATACAATCTCTGCTGTAAAAAGACTAATCAATAACACGAATTGAGTCGAACTGCGGTCCCAAATGTCGGACTTCTTACCGATACAAAAAGACCAGTTAGCGAACTATACCTATTCGTTATTGATACACATGCGCACACGGAATAAAAAATTCTATGTCCGCTTATCAATAATTTAACAAGAGATGCAACTTTTTAATACTTTTGTAAGTTTATAAATGCAAACTACGTGACAGAAAACTTAGGCACCAGTCTGCCATGGATGCCGAAACTGCTATGCATTAGATATTTGCCGATATGGACAATGAAAGTGATTTTTTCAGAGCTTGGTAAGTAATTTTAGACCCGACTTCTTCACAAAGTTTGAAACACTACCACCATATTTTGTATTTGAAGTGTGTTATCAAAAATTAATGATGTATTTTCTATGATATGCATCAGACTTAGATTTTATTATGATAAACGACATTAGCTGCTATTTGAAGGAAACATACGTGCCACGATGTGTATATTCAGTTGACAGTATTTACAGTCGTTAGTGTTTGCACCAGATCTCAAATAATACTGTTTATAATTCCTGACTGCAATCAAATAATAGTACGCTATTTTTATTTAGATAGTGATTTGTTGTTTTTAACCTATTATACTTCTAGTTTTAGGTGTGCCTCATGACTTTTCTGGAGAAACTTGGTGGTGAAAATTATTCAGAAATGATATGATGAGGAAAGAGACCAACAACAGGCCAAGTCAAGTGTGCTGTGCCTATTCATACCGAAGAAAAACCTAACACAAAACCTTGTACACTAGTGCAAAATATGTGACAGGCCAATGTTTCAGTTACAGTAGCCATGTGTTAGAGATCCCATTCATCATTGATGAATTGTTAAATTGACTGTTTTATGCTCAATGAATATGACATTAAGTCATGAAGGGCTTTTTTATAATTAAATATCAAATTTGATTATGAAACGAAATTTTAATTTATAAAATTCATTTAACCAGGGACATAAAATATAGAGATACTTACACACAATGTGTACACTGAGTTTCTTATCAGTCAAAATATCATCCATTCATCTTTTTCCTAAAATTTCAAATTTCTGTAGTAAATTAAAGTTCTCCATAGATTTCATATAAAATGTTAACCTTTTCTGAAATCTATTACTGCCAGAAATCTAAAAAAAGGATTTTTCATAAATGCTTTTCCGTGAATTATAGGGATTTCTCAGTGACTTATAACCTTATAATCTCCTGGTGAAATTATAGTTATAATTTCACACATCCTGTTTGGTGTAACCCTTTTCGTAAGGTAGTCCTATGCTAGACATTAAGAGGCCGGGTTGCAAACAGTGATGATGTCATTATCTGACGTCGCCAGTTTATGTTCAGTTCTTTCAGATCTGGCACTTTATTACCTTTAAACATCCTTACAAGCTTATAAGAAATAGAATAATTGTTTTTTTCAGTGTAAGGTAAGAATTTATTTCTTCTCGTGGAAAGCAAAGGCTAAATTTTCACTCCTGACGTCGCCAGTCATGAAAATATAGCCTTTGCGTTCCACTTGATGAAATACATTCCTATTCTTACACTGAAAAATACAATTATTCTCTATATCACTGCATTTGCTAAATATTGTTTGTAGCAAATTTTCTCTGAATTCACTGTTCCATCCAAAATTAAAAATGATAAGGACTTAATTTCTTTATCAGAATTATATATAGACTCAATTAATGTTAAATGTATGAGGGTAGGTCAGTGGTTCTACCCGGGTGCACTCTGTGCCTGAAATAGTGTACAGAGTTTCCCAGGGTCTTCCTCCACCTGTAAAGAGTAGGACGTCGCAATATGAATGAAATACTGTTGAAGCGATGTTAAATTCCCAATAAACAAAACAAACAATAAATGTATTCGCTTTCAGGTGATGTTATTTATTCAATAGCATTAAGGATAAAATGAGCAAAGTTTATTTGTTTATAGGTTATTTGTAAGTGTATGCATAAAGTTTTGAGGGTGTGGTCAGGCCTTATCTCTGTATTTTATATCTCTGATTTAACTTTAAATATTCCTTGAAGATTAACTTAGTGTGTCGAATAAAACTAATAAATAAGAGGACAGTATATGGAGATTTTATTCAGTTGTACCAGCTGAATCACAGCAATGCCTGCTAAACAAATTCATTACTAGTATATAATAAACAAAATCTAAGAAAAGAAAAAACAGTCTGTTTCCAATAATCAGGGCATTTTTTATGTTTGTCAAAAAATTAATCTAAATCCTATTTTGGCATGTAAAAGAAACACAACTTCATAATTATGCTGTGGTGACTTCATTATTTTTAGCGTCGTCTATTTATATGTTAGTTGCTATATGACGTCACTTTCGGCTGCTTTCTGATCGGTCCGTGCGTCGTGTATATATACACTCGTCCAATGTTCTAACCCGCCACCTTGTAACTTGTTATTTATTTGGCAAATAATGAACTAGAAACTTG
>JAULCC010532033.1:0-10714 GCA_032358795.1 Nuttallia obscurata | reverse complement strand
GGCCGCTCCCTGTATAAACTTTATCCGAGTTCCATTTGTGACGTGTGTGGCCTTTCCTAGCATAAACTTTATCCGAGATCCATTTGTGACGTGTGTGGCCTTTCCTAGCATAACCTTTATCCGAGTTCCATTTGTGCTGTATGTGGCCGCTCCCTGTATAAACTTTATCCGAGTTCCATTTGTGCTGTGTGTGGCCGCTCCCTGTATAAACTTTATCCGAGTTCCATTTGTGCTGTATGTGGCCACTCCCTGTATAAATTTTATCCAAGTTCCATTTGTGACGTGTGTGGCCTTTCCTAGCATAAACTTTATCCGAGTTCCACTTATGGTGTCTGTGGCCTTTCCTAATATAATTTTTTTCAGGTTACATAGTTTAGACATTTTACTGCTACTTAAATAGTTAATGGTTGATGAATATTCTTTACATAATATTGTAAAAAGTTAGAACAGAATTTTATTAGCAACTTATACACATAAAAAGTACCTCGTTGATATATCCAAATAGTACATAAATTAACAAAGTAAGAATAAAGTTTTTCTAAAAGTTTATAGAAAGGTGTCAGGTACCTGTGGTTGCTCCGATTCCGTTGGGGTGAGCGATAATTGACATTATTATACCTGTTTGGACGGTGGCGGTCTGTAGTGGGACGTTTAAAGTCGTCTGTAGACTTGAATACAGTGTCTGTGCGTACACACTGAAATATTGTGAAATAGAAATCAGTCGTCATGGCAACAGCTAAAACGATACATCGCCAGAACGGGTATAGCATGTCATATTCTTACGCCATACAAATAACATAACATATAAAAAAATGATACCCTAGTTTTATATTGATTTACAGCCAGTCGTTTGCGAACAAAATCATATTAATGAGATATCGAGTAAAGGAACCATTTAATACCAACATATAACTTAAAATTGTCTATTTCTAATACAGACGCCATTGCAACAATAGAGTCGGTATCGGAAGAATAGCATTCCTTTTACACAATTGTGACATTCATCTTACGACGTCGGTCATCAGCATATAAAACACGTTGATTAAGTAGGCTTATCAAAGTTATAAAGTCAAAATTAGACCTTTTTGTATTGATCATACTTGCTTTAAAATAACCATAAAATACTCCCGAAAGTTTGCCAATATTTAGATTTTACCAGAAGTATACATACTCTTGCACACTGAACGAAGTCTGATACGGGTGTCCTGTATCTTGTACACTGCCAGTGCAATTCAATCCGTCTTTTGAGGCCTGGCATGGCTGTAAGAAAACCCAAAATTAACTTGGTAACTACGGCAACAGCTACACGGAACACTACAAATATACATGCTGAGACAGGTTGGTTTTATTTGATTGTGTGTTATGGTTTTTCCCCCCTAAACATGTATTTTAACCTGACTATATCCCTAGCATCTAATGCATTGCACTTTTTCAAATAACTAAATAATTACACATTTGAAACAGCAGTAGGAAAACAGGAGAAAATATCATATATGTAATTGCCAAATTAACATTCATCTTCTACGCTTTGGGCAGGATTCAAAGCTGTGAGAACAAGATTGAAAGACAAGCGATGTTACAACTATGTCATAGGATATAGTTTGGAAAGCAATCGTACAGAACAACAAAATCCGTCAGTGGTTCCTGACACAGGACAGCGAACATATCCCACTACTGGCACATCTAGGTAAACTATAGGTTCACATATGGTTGATAGATTTATTTATTTTTGTTGTTGATTTATTTATTTTTATATGTAAATACTCGCACGTAAACACTGCATCTGAAAATGTGTTCCACGAACACGGAAACAACTTTAAATTTGAATTAGCACAAAAAGAAAAATGACACTGTCTGTAGTCTTAATTGCATATGCTGAATGATGCACTAATAACTTTCCAAACGTCTTTATTATGTAAAACAATAAATATACAAGGAATAGTGACTGATGTTTACGTTTTGTTAAACACAAAACAACTAATTAGAAACGACATTAAAACGACATTAAAACGATAGGCATATATTAAAAAATAGCAAACGTCTACATAAAGCTGTCAAATATTAAATAATAACAACCGTTTAATAACGTAAGGCATATAATAAATAATGACCCTTTTTAATAACGTAAGGCATATAATAAATAATGACCCTTTTTAATAACGTAAGGCATATATTAAATAATGACCTTTTTTAATAACGTTAGGCATAGAATCAATAATGACCTTTTTTTAATAACGTTAGGCATAGATTAAATAATGACCTTTTTAATAACGTAAGGTATATAATAAATAATGACCTTTTTTAATAATGTAAGGCATATAATAAACAATGACCATTTTTAATAACGTTAGGAATAGAATAAACAATGACCTTTTTTAATAACGTAAGGCATATAATAAATAATGCCCTTTTTAGTAACATTAGGCATAGAATAAAAAATGACCTTTTTTAATAACGTTAGGCATATAATAAATAATAACATTTTTAATAACGTTAGGCATATAATAAATAATGACCTTTTTGATAACGTTAGGCATATAATAAATAAAGACCTTTTTTAATAACGTAAGGCATATAATAAATAATGACTTTTTTTAATAACGTTAGGCATAGAATAGATAATGACCTTTTTTAATAACGTAATGCATATAATAAATAATGACCTTTTTTAATAACGTTAGGCTATAATACAAAATGTCCTTTTTTATTAACGTAAGGCGTATAATAAATAATGACCTTTTTTAATAACGTTAGGCATAGAATAGATAACGACCTTTTTTAATAAGGTAAGGCATATAATAAATAATGACCTTTTTTTAATAACGTTAGGCATAGAATAGATAATGACTCATGTATACATACAAGTAGGCCTATAATAAATATTGACACACGTCTACATAAAATTAAGCTTAGGAATAATGATAAAAAACATCAAGACTACATAAGTTTAGGCTTAGAATAAAAAATGACATACGTCAACATAAAGTTAGGCTTAGAATAAATATTGAAAAACGTCTACATAAAGTTGGGCTTAGAATAAAAAATTACACAGGGAATTTATACACGGAATATAATAATTACATCTAGATCTAGATTTAACCTTAACCAGATAGAAATTAAACATTTGATATAATCAGTCATATCCATTTTTAGACCCACGCGACGGTAAAAATTTAAATGACAAGCATGGAAGAAAAAATGACAAATGTCTACATACGGTTAGGCATAGAACAAATTATGACAAACGTCTACATAACGTTAGGCATAGAACAAATCATGAAAAACGTCTACATAACGTTAGGCATAGAAAAAATCATGAAAAACGTCTACATAACGTTAGGCATAGAACAAATTATGACAAACGTCTACATAACGTTAGGCATAGAACAAATCATGAAAAACGTCTACATAACGTTAGGCATAGAAAAAATCATGACAAACGTCTTACTAACGTAAAACAAAAACTACATATGACACACGTATACATATCGTATTGCATAGAAGAAATAATGACACACGTCTACATAAAATTATGCATATATTAAGTAATAACAAATGTCTACATAAAGTTAACTACAGAAGAAATAATGAAAAACGTCTACATAACGTTTGGCATATCATGAATAAAGTAAGTAAGGTGTACAATAAATCATGACAAACGCTTACTTAAAGTTAGGCTAATAATGAATAATAATTAACGTCTACATAACGTAAGGCATAGAAAAAATAATGACGAAAGTCTACCTGACGTTAGGCATGGAAAACATTATGACAAACGTCTACATAACGTTAGGCTTATGATAAATAATGACACACTCGTCTACATAACAATAGGCACAGAATAAAAAAAATGACAAAAGTCTACCTGTCGTTTGGCATGGAATAAATTATGACAAATGTCTACATATCGTTATGCATATAATAATAAATGACAAACACCAGCATAACGTTAGGCATAAAATAATTAATGAAAAACGTCTGCTTCACGTAAGGCATATAATAAATATTGACACAGCCGTCATAACGTTAGGCATAGAATAAATAGTGCCAAACGCCCACATAACGTAAGGCATATAATAAATAATGAAAACCTTTCCATAACTTTAGGCACAGATTAAATCATGACACACGTATACATAACGTACGGCATATAATAAATAATGACAAATGTCTACATGACGTTAGGCATAGAATAAATAATTTCAAATGTCTACATAACGTAAGGCATGTAATAAATAATGACACATGTCTACATAACGTTAGGCATATAAAAAGTAATGACAAATGTCTACATAACGTTAGGCATAGAATAAATAATGTGAAATGTCTACATAACGTAAGGCATGTAATAAATAATGACAAATGTCTACATAACGTTAGGCATATAAAAATAATGACAAATGTCTACATAACGTTAGGCATATAAAAATAATGAAATATGTCTACATAACGTAAGGCTTAGAATATATTATGACACACATCTGCATAACGTAAAGCATAGATTAAATTATGTCTTCATAACGTTAGACTCAAAATAAATAATGACACACGTCTAAATAATGTTAGGCTTAGAATAAGTAATGACAAACATCTACATAATGTTAGACTTAGATGAATAATGACAAACGTCTACATAACGTAAGGCATAAAATAAATAGTAAATACGTCTACATAATGTAAGACATATAATAAATAATGACATACGTCTACATAACGTAAATAAATTATTTTTTCACCATGTTAGACAAAAATCAAACAATAACTGAAGCATTTAAATGTGTTAGACTTAGAATAAATAATGATAGAAGTCCGAATTTCGTTAGAAAACGAACAAACAATAATGGAAGTCTTAATTACATTGGATGATGTAAATACGACAGAGGTGTTAATTACTTAAGACCAGCAGCAAAAAGTTACATTTTTCTATTTCAAACGGAATGAACATCTTTTAGAGCTCCAATGAATAGTAACTTATAAGCTGATGGATATTGGCTTTATGTCGTCACACATAATTGAAAATCTCAGAAAAGTTATGAGATAGTGTTGCAACTGGACCGAAGTACACAGCTTGCAAATAAAGCAAATACTGATAAGCATCTGCTCTATTATACTAAATACTTAGTTTATAGCGTTCGTAGCAGTGCTATACAGAATTTGTAGCTTGAAAGTCAAGTACATTGAGTATTTAGATTATAGAGCAAGTATAAGTGCTATACAGAATTTGCAGACTGATAGTCAAGCATATTGAGCATAAAGTTTATAGCGCTAGTATCAGTGCTATACAGAATTTGCAGACTGATAGTCAAGCATATTGAGCATAAGGTAATAGCGCTAGTATCAGTGCTATACAGAATTTGCAGACTGACAGTCAAGCATATTGAGCATAAGGTTTATAGCGCTAGTATCAGTGCTATACAGAACTGACAGTATGACAGTCAAGCATATTGAGCATAAGGTTTATAGCGCTAGTATCAGTGCTATACAGAACTGACAGTATGACAGTCTAGTATATAGAGTATTTAGATTATAGCACTTGTATAAGTGCTATGCAGAATTTGCAGACTGATAGTCAAGCATATTGAGCATTAGGTTTATAACGCTATTATCAGTGCTATACAGAACTGACAGTCTAGTATGTCGAGTATTTAGATTATAGCACATGTATAAGTGCTATACAGAATTTGCAGACTGATAGTCAAGTACATGTATATTGAGTATTAGGTTTATAGCGCTAGCCTCAATGCTATACAGAATTTGCAAAGTGATAGTCAAGTATATTGAGTATTATGTTTATAACGCTATTGTATCAGTGTTGTAAGGAACTGGTAGTCTGATAGTCAAGTAAAAAAGAGTATTTAGTTTATAGTACTAGTGTTATACAGAATGTGCAGCCTGGTAGTCAAGTATTTTGCGTATATAGAGGATATCTGATGAGTTTTACTTTATATAAAATTTTATCAGACGAGTCCAGGAATTTTTATAAAGCGAACCTCTGGCGAGCTTAATAAAGGTTCCAGGACGAGTCTAATAAAATTTCATATAAAGTGTAAACGAATCTGATATTCTTTTTATCACATGACACAACAGTAAAGGAAGATGTAAGCTGAAACTTCCATTTATCTATGATTAATGTATGGCGTTGACCAAATAACGATGCTATGATAAATCTAATGATAATCATGAGCCAGAAAGTAGATTCACATGTTAGTGGAAAAGTCTATAAAATCCGTGTCTAGAATTCGAAGCTGCATAAAACTGAAAAGTTTAACAAATAAAAAAACTAATGTTTAACTTCAAGGCAACAGTTAGTTTTATTCTGTAAACGATGACGCGGGAGAATATATAGGTCGGGTAAATCGGTTCTTATGTGTAACGTGTTGATAATATATTAAAATACGTGATGGTTATATTACACCGGAAATAAGCAACGTCATGTGATAAATTGTTTTAGCACTAGTGTCAGTGCTATACAGAACTAGCAGTCTGATAGTCTTGTATATAGAGTTTATAGTTATAGCACTAGTATCAGTGTACAGTTCATGCAGACTGAGAGTCATGTATAAAGAGTAACTAGTTTAAAGCGATAGTGTCAGTGCTTTACAGAACTGGCAACCGAATAATTTAGTATATAGAGTAAATAGTTTACAGCGCTAGTATCAGTGCTATTCATTGCAGCCTGATAGTCAAGAATATTGAGTATATGGTTTATAGCGCTAGTATTAGTGCTATACAGAAGTGGCAGCATGTTAGTTTATTATACAAAATATTGTGTGTAACACAAGTATTAGTGCTATATAAAACTAGCACCGTGGTATACGAACTCCCTTATTAGACTACTACAAAGCAGAAGTCATGAAGTACGTAAGCTAGTATTGTCTGTCCCTGCTATAGAAAGTCATCACAAAGAAGCACATTCTGTTCACAACTGAAAGACCTTCTTCAATACCCAAAGTTTATTACCCTTGTTTAATGAATTCTTAAGACAATTAGAAATTACCAAGTTTGAGTTGTCTCTTAAATTACTTCTCCTGACGTGTTATCAGCTATTATGGCACTGAAGAAACCGATAACACGATTTATCACACAATGTCCATGTAAATTTGATATACGTAGGTCTTTTTATGATAAATGTTTAAAAAAAAACTCCATGTTCTTATGAATATCAGTTCTTACATTGAAATCTTCATCTTGGACCATACTGTTTCTACATGTTTAATCGTTCATGTTGTGCTTTATCTAGTCAGAATAATATGATAACAGTCCTAACAAAAGTGTGAAGTTACCGTTTTGGTTATAAGTCATAAGGCATAGTAACGATTTGTCAATTAATGGCAGACTTACGTTGTCACAACATGGGTTGTCGGGTCAATAAATGGCAGACTTACGTTGTCACAACATGGGTTGTCGGGTGCGTCACACGTTTTTGTTTTACACTGGACGAAGATATCCTTACTATTTGCAAACACAGTGGTCTTGATGCTGGTCTGGAGTTCAATAGGGCGATCGTCCGCAAGACCTTGTCTAACAAAACCATCACTTGGAGCGAGTGCTGCACCCGGTATGTGACACCTACAAACAAATATGTTTTCAAAGAGTTTCAAACAAAAAATGGTATCAGAGAACATAATTGAAACTCAACATGCTTTTCACATCATAAATAGCAATTCGTGCATAGTATATGCCAAGTTGAGCCACGAATATCTATGTCTCTCTTTATCCAAACACTGTGTATTAATATTGGCCAAAATAAGACAAGAACACGCAATGTCTCTATGGATTTATTTATACTGTGTCTCTATGAAATAATACACTATGTATGTGTATACTCTGTTTTTATGTATTTCAACAGTATGAGTTGAAGATAAGTCAAGAACTCGCTATGTTTCTATGTATATATAAAGTGTGTCTATTTGTATTAGTATAGACTAAGATTAGTCAAGAATACGATATGTCACTAAGTATTTTTACGGCATGTCTCTTTAAAGTACACTTTGACTATGTATTACATGCAGTATGCTGTTGTGCATTTATATATAAAGTTTGAATTTAATGTTTCGCCATAAAAACCAAATTAGGATAAACATTTTCACAATACAAATATGACTTTGTTAATATGCGTAGATCACAGTACAGTATCAATTATAGAACAACAACATAAAAAATCATTATAAAATAACAACATAAAACAACAACACAAAACAACAACATAAAACAACATTTTACGGCATTGGTCTTAATTGTTATCAAGTTATCCAAGTATTTTTGCAATTACACCGCGTGAGGTAATCCTGCTGAAAATCTAATCAGCAACCATTTGATTAAAAGCTCGACTCTCTGTCCTTCACACTATCGCCCACAACTTCAAAATGAAAAGTCAAATGGTCAGCTGAGAGTATTCATCAGGTTAATTTGGATGTTCATCTAAAACATTTTATCATGAACAGTATACATTTGAAACTCGATAAATTCGAACTCGCTTTGATTAACTTAAGATAAAGTCGAAATAACAATTGATGCACAAGAACTAGGATGCTTCCAGTGACTTTTGTTTCTTTGAATGTCTTTGAAGTAGAAATGGTAATGGAGACGCGACTTAAATCGAGTTATCGAATTCAAACCGTTTACACGTCCACATATGTAAGATTTAACAATTATACCACATAATTTTGACAAGAGCTAATGTTAAGTGGATTTTTAAGTAGGTCAAATGTCAAGGTAAATGAGACTAGGTGTAAAAAATAGCATGCAGAAAAAGGGTTTGTCACAAGAGTTATAAAGTTGAATAGGTTTTGTCACGAGCAATACATGTCAAATATGAAGGTCCTAAGTCAAAGGGTTCAAGGCTATGGCCAAGGTAAAAATTTAAAAAAGAAGGTCAAAATTCAAGGTTAAGGTGACTAGGTCTAAAATCTGGGATGCGTGAAACGGGCTTACCACAAGGATCATCATAACTAAATATGAAATTCCCGTGAATGCGATTATGAAGTTATGGCTACATTTAAATTATTACACAAGTAGATCAAAGGGTCAAGGTCAAAATCACCAGGATAAAAGTGTTGATATGTGTGAAAAGATCTTTTCACAAGCAATACATATGTCAAATATGAAAACCCTTAGTCAAAGAGTTCAAAAGCTATGACCAATGTTAAAGTTTTTAAAAGTTGGTCAAAGGTCAAGGTCAAGGAGACTAGGTGCAAAAAAAATTGCATGCATGAAAAGGGCTTGTCACGAAAAGGGCTTGTCACAAGGATTATACTAACTTACTATGAGATCCCCGGGACATGAAACATGCAGTTACGGCTACATTTAATTTTTTGCAAACGTAGGTCAAAGGGTCAAGGTCGAGATCACAGGTTTAAAATGTTGGTATGTGTGAAAAGGTCTTGTCCCAAGCTATACATATATTAAATATGAAAGCACTAAGTCAAACCGTTCAAAAGCTATGGCTAAGGTAAAGGTTTTTAAAGTAGATCAAAGGTTAAGGTGTAATAAAACGGCATGCAAGAAAGGGCTTGTCGCAAGAATTATAATTTTTTAATATGAGATCCCCATATCATGAAATTATGAAGTTATGGCTTCATTTATTTTTTACAAAAGTGGGTCAAATGTCACAAATGTTTGTATAGTGAAAAGGTCTTGTCACAAGCAATACATATGTCAAATATGAAAACCCTTAGTCAAAGGGTACATAGAAAAGTAAAAGAAAAGGAAGAAGAAAACTTAAATATATAAACTTAACATTTGCAAAAGTACCAAAGTCATTTTTCTTGACCTCTGACTCCCAGGGGCATAAATTGGTACAGCACACTGTGTCAGTGCAGAGTGTATGTACTTAATATGCTATATTTGAGATAAAGAATGGATTAACTAGATGAACAACTTAAAACCAATGAAAAGAAAAACTTAAGCATAAAATGGTAATATTGTTCACGCCATGAACGACGACGACGACGGCAAAAAACGCCGCCGGGGGCATGACATAGGCCCTTCTTGAAACTAAAAAAGGAATCATTTCCCGTATATGTCTTACCCATTTGAATCAATGAACATCTCTCTGTTAGGTTGCATATTGGCGTTTGTGGCCGAAAAACAGTCATAAAAGGCATAGCCCTTGGCACCCCGTAATGCTAAATGAAATAACAAATATATAGAATTTAGTAATGGAAAACACATATGCAAGACATATATTTACAATGATTCGTTCTATAAAAGCCTAAAATTTCTCTTTTTTTGTCTGATTTATAACCCCTTAATGCATCATTATAGGTTTTCAAATTGTTAGACGTTGTTGAGGATTTCTTCGTTTTTCCTTTCAAGCCTTTTCTATGATCCTGTTTTATATTTTGCATGTTGATGTTATGATGGCTTCTGGATTTTTTCACTGAGGATGAGGACATTTTGCTCCATTTTCTCAGTCAGTATGTAGAACATCCTTCTCTATCTTGCCAACAGCCAACGTCTTAACCAATTAGAGTCACCTTGTTCCACATGTCAGTGTTTACGGACAAACACGTTTGACTCCAAAGTATGTGTTTTTATGGAGCATTTCTCCTTAGTTGAAGATGAATATGGCTATCTCTGTTTATATTTCCATAAAAAAGTGTGGAAACTGTTTTCTTCGTGTTGATGTTTGTTTGTTTGTTTTTGGAATTTAACGTCGCTTTTAACAGTATTTCAGTCATATCGCGACGTCCAGCTCATTACAGGTGGAGGA
>JAULCC010531922.1:0-10715 GCA_032358795.1 Nuttallia obscurata | reverse complement strand
CAGTGCTATACACTGGGCACGTTAAAGAACCATAGTTCTCTACAGAAGAGTTCTGTGTATCCGCTTCCCTCTCTCTATTAGCCCTAGCTGGCAGAAAGTGACGTAAATCAAACAAACAAAACAAAAGGCAGTAGATTTCTTTATTTTGAACTTTTGCTTTATTTCAGGATTCAATGATATGAAATCTGCATTAAGCGAATATCTGAAGCATTTTGCTGAAAATGGAAAGGTGGTGAGATCGGAGGATATACAAGAGTTCTTTGAGCAGATGAGGGCAAGAAAGAGACAGAAGACGGATCATACACCAGGCCATTTCTGTAGATAGAAAACACAGGCATCGTCTGTATGACATCCTGACATGTAGCATGGACTTGGTCTGTCTCTACTAAATACATGTAAACTTTTTAAACAAATGTTTTGAAGTAATTCAAGGGACAGCCATCTCATTAAATGAGAAAGTAACCTTTTCTTCCAGGTTTCTTGAAAATTCCGAGATATTTTAATGACAATATCGTTTATGGCTTGGAAAGATAATTTATCAAACATTTGTGCCTGGTCTATAAATTTCTAATGCATGATTGTATATGCCATCAACGACTACACAATGATGATGATGTGTGGCATCCGAAACTCATGTTAGTAGCTTACATGTTGTGGTCATGTTTTCTGAAAACAGATATATTTCGTGAAAATGTGGTTTCATGGCATTGCCATTTGTCTTGTGTTTAATTTTTGAGAAACATTTTTTGTGTTTCTTGTAATTTTTAAAACATGTCATTGTATATATCTCATTATTTTAGAAATGCTTGTGGACCAAAATTACAGTGTGTCTCCCGGTGTGTGAATACTTTTGAGTGATGACGTCTAATAATGTGTATAAGTTTTTAAAGCACCTGTAACTGCATATGAAGCAACTTTTTATGACACCATTTGTTTTATAATTACTTCATAAGCAAAGATATTGTTATATAATGGATAGTTACACTCAATAAAAGGATAAAATAGAAACGACAGTTTGTTAGGATTAAAGCCATTGACGTTTTCTGTTATGATAAAAAAAAAACATGGTGCTTACTTGAAACCAACTTTCTTGGTTAAGTTTGAAAGAGTGCAACATTTAATATGCAGTTTTATGCATTTAAATGGCTATTTCTGAGATGATGATCTTCATTAAACATTATTAGCAAGGAAAATACACAAGGAATGGAATGGCTATTTTGTCTCGGCTTTAAACTCGTACAGACATTAATAAATACACATTCAATATCTTGAATAATAAAGCCATTTATTTGTAAACCTTAAGACTTCTTGTTATTTTTCTATATGAAGGCTCACTTTAAACGAAGTCTTTTTTTTTTTATATGAAGGCTCACTTTAAACAAAGAAATATGGCATGGATATTATTTTTACTAGGGCAATGAATATGTACAGAAACGTGAGATGTATTTGAAAAATTTAAAAAATGCATTTAAATTAACTGGATACTTTTGGTTGAAAAACATTTGATTTCACAGGAAAATTTTGTTTCAAAGAAAACGTTGCCTTTAAAGTTATTAGCAGCATTTGATCAATATTGTAAAGTAGATTCTGTGCAGCAATTAAAATAGAAACATTGGCTATATCAAGATGATTTGACAACTACTTGTATATCAGACTATCAGTTCAGAAAAAAACATTTTGACAAAAACTAAACTTGCCATCTCTTTTTATTTAAAGTTTGGGTTAGTAATAGTCTTTACAAGCATAAAGCAATGATGAAAAATTCTATGTCCGAAAGTTTTTGTCAACAGCATATTACTAAACATTGGAATTAAAATGTTTTCAAGCCCTTGTGTATGAGGCATAAAAAAGTCTAAATAAAATTAGTGAAGACCGTTAGCTCTGACAGTTTAAACTAGTTTATTGACTGTGACTTTATGAATACCTAATATAAAGGAGATCTTACTGATGCTTTAAACCCATTGTGATAGTTTCAGTCTTATCAAGCATGCATTTTTTTGACAGAGGACACTGTTCTGCGTGTGCATTTATCAACCCTTGACTTGTCATTTGTGAAGAAAACTGTTTTAATGGTTATGTGGCTTTATGTTTTATACAAAACATTTTACTTGTGGATGTATTTTGTGTATGCTGATGTTTAATTTTTCTATGCCTGTATTTGTATATGAAGCTGTGATTTCATTTAATGCAATTGAAATTATATATGGCTGGCTACAATACAAGACTTTCACGTTTTGTTTTGTTGACCATGCTTCTTATGAGCAATAATGTACAATCTGTTTCTAGGAAATGCCACTGTTTTAACACTAATGGAAAAGAGGATACTTTTGACAGATTTTACTGACTGCAAGTTGGTGTCTCGGAGCATACTGATAGTTTGTTCCATGTTCTTTTAAATATGAAAAAAGGTATTGAAAACTTGTTCATTTGATTGTTTGTTTCAAAATAAATTGTTGAAAACGAAGACTAGTCTATTTGTATACCATACTTATTCCCATGGGCAACTGCATTTTACTGTTGTATATATTGGAAAAACAACCAGCCTCATATCCGTTAATCAAAAGAAGAGGGGAGAAATTTTGGTTTAAACCAGATGTCCAAGAGTAAATCAAATTATTTGTGTTAATGAAAAAATGTAGTTTAAAAAAAGTGAAATATGTTTTTGATAGAGCATTC
This sequence comes from Nuttallia obscurata, assembly GCA_032358795.1. Classification (NCBI taxonomy): domain Eukaryota; kingdom Metazoa; phylum Mollusca; class Bivalvia; order Cardiida; family Psammobiidae; genus Nuttallia; species Nuttallia obscurata. The sequence goes on along the minus strand of JAULCC010531922.1, from coordinate 8,039 downwards.
TACTACAAACAAAACTGCTGGCACGTTGAAATGAGAGATTTCCATAACTCAGTGGTTGGTGGTGATGGCAGACTAGCTTGTGATAGGTTGGTTATTCTACGCTTGGATGCTTTTGTGTCTTCTCCATGGAAATTGCCTTAAATCTGAACTCTGTTGGTGCAATTTAAAAGCTATTTAAAATAAAAAATTCTGAACTAAGACAGCTTTTGTGGATGGTGAATAAAGATATGATGACAAAGTATTTACAAAGAAGTCCTACTAGTATGTTAATGTGTGTTTCCTAATAACGAATTTGAGATTTTCTGACACATAAGGGAGACAATTCTTGACTTAAAACATAACAACCAGAATATTGCATTATCTCCCTTCAAATAGTCTTGAAGGACCGGTTGGTGGCCTCGAGAATTTCAGAAAGTTGATTTTTCAAAAGAGTAAACTATGTTTAGTGACCACTTTATCTGTATATACAAGCACTTAACAATTTCTGCTATTTTGTTTCTGTCAAACAGTTGCATCATATATACATTGATTTCCTAAGCCTTGCAATGATGGGGTATCTTTTTTTTTTTTTCTTAGGATAATGACATTAGAAATATTAAGCCCCCTGCGATTTATTACATGTATAATGAATTAATGCCATGTTTCACTATAATGCTGTTAACCAACGATCTCTGTTTTTCTACAGGTAATTTTATCTGACTTAATGTTAGATCCGCGCTACACTGATACGTTTATTCATCATATCATATTGCAATCAATGAAACAAGTTCACGTTATCGATTACTTGATGGTCTGCAATCATTGGATTTCTAATTAGAAGACTCTTCTAGCGAGGTGATACAGGCAGATAGACTTATTGTTATTGGTGTGTGAATTACCTTTGCTTTCATATGTGAATATTTCTTAATGATATTAGGTATGTAGGGCTAGTGGTAAGTCGCAGGCCTCAGGATCGAAGAGTCTTGGGTTAAAAAAATCTCGCCCGGGCCGTCGGATTTTTCTGGACAGAAAATTAATCCCACATGTGCCTCACTCCACCTAGGTGTATAAATGGTGAAGGTGTAAGCCAATGTGCTGTGGCTGCAATCTGCGCCAAGTGTTAACGGTCGACATGCAACCTGATGATCGTGGCAAAAGTTGTAAAGCAACTTTGAGCGTATGTCCAAAATGAAAGTGAGTGCTATATAAATGTGGTTAAAAAGGTAGAATACTAATAAAATGCTGAATTTCTATTCTGCACTATTCGAGTTATCGAATGGATCAGACCAATTAATTGTTTTAGATGAGCGGGTTTGTCATATGACATGATTTTCCTTTATGATCTATTTGATCTACGTGTTCGCTGTATGCGACTCCCCTACTTCTTGCTTCAAACATTCAGATGGTTAAAGACGATGTGGGCGTGATCCTTACATAGCTTGTGCATATTAGGCCAGGCTTATGGAAGAGGTTTGCTATATAGGCCACTCCATTTTAAATCTAATCAACTTTGTCCAAAAGATAGCTGCAGATTCAGATTGCCAGACTTTTGCCATGCAGTATGTACTCAAACTAGGTATTTTAGAGCACTGTGTAAATTGGTTGTAGATGCGGAATGTTAAGTTGTAAATTGGGTCTAGTGACCTTACTAATCGGTCTTTTGTCAATATGTTGCTGGGATAGGCCATATGATATTATCTACTATTGTACATGTCAGTATACCAGCTCTTCAAAATTAATGCTAACTGCTTCAAGTTGTTTTCGCAAGTCCATACACAGCTTGTGGGTGTTGGCGGCGGCATGGTCAGGTATCTGAGTTTTTTAATATTCTTTTATCACATGACGTTGCTTATTTCCGGTGTAATATATCTTCACGTATTTTCTTATACACACAACACGTTACATATAAGAACCGATGACGTCACAAAATCAATAAAAAAAATCTTATTAACCTCTTGTTTTATTGCCATGTGATAAAAAGAATACCAGATTCGTTTTCACTTTGTATAAAATTTTATTAGACTCGTCTTGGAACCTTTATTAAGCTCGTCAGAGGCTCGCTTATAAAGATCCCTGGACTCGTCTAATAAAATCTTATATAAGTGAAAACTCAACAGATATCCTTTATTTATTATATGTCTCTCTCTGATATATGGTATTTCACTTAGATTGGAATATGGAACCTCGTATTTCACTGAGGAATCCGATTTGAATTTTCGTATTCTACTGTAGCTGTGTAGTGGGCGGGGTTTAAAAACGTGCTTTATTGTGATCAAACTAGGTCCTTGTTTTGTTTATTGTTAAACGAAAAATTGTAAAATAAACAATGAAATAATTTGTGTTATTGTGTGAATTTAAACCTTAGACACAGAATAAAGGCATAAAATAAACACATTACTAACGGACGTTTGGATACGAATCGTTGTATCGGACTGTCGGCGTACTTGGCGGAAATACCCGATCACACTCGCGGCAAGCCGCTGGTGAGATTGGGTGTTTCCTCCAAGTACGCCTTGTGAGATCCGGTGTTTTCTCCAAGTACGCCTCGAGTCCGATACAACAATTCGTATCCCCACGCCCGTTAGTAAGATTCCGGGTTAGAAAGGCCGACTTTCAGAACGACGGGTATCAGAACGGCTAGAACGCCCCACTTTTTACCTGTACTTTTGTTAATATTGTACTGATATAGTTTCATTACACACCTTTACACGGTAATTTATATGAAAGAAAATTGTGTTTCTAGATGAAAATGAAAATGCCTGCTATCTCGCATGAACCTCCACAGAGCACTTGTAAGATGTACACGGATAATCCTTTTTACAAAAATAATGACACACATAACATTTCGGTATTCCAAAATAATTTTCCACTGATAGATAACAACTGCAATCTATAATCATATGATATAGCATAGCCTTTCGCGTTAAATCCATTTAGTACCATTCATTTATCGACTCGGAACAACGTCCCTAAAGGGCAAATCAAAATAATGATAAAAATGCGCAACTGGTAGATCTATTGAAATTCTGCCAGAAAGCGAGCTCTTGTGACATGTTTTCGTATTTTATCAAAAGTGAGTTGGTATCTGTCGCATTGTTTCAACCTTCTTCGCTAGTCACACATTAAGAGACAATCGCTCATCACTTTGTGCATTCATTGTAATTAACGACTTTCAGAAGTTGAACTTTTCTGAAGTACTCTTTTCCTAAAGATAGTTATTTTGACGAAAATGATTCGGTTTCGTGTATTTGTTTGTTTATTAGGAATTTAACGTCGCTTTAACAGTATTTCAGTCATATCGCGAGGTGCAGCTCATTACAGGTGAAAGAAGACCCCGGGGGACCTCTGTACACTATTTTAGGTACAGGGTGCACCCGGATAGAACCACCGACCTACCGCAAGCCAGCTTGAAGGCTTCCTCACTTGAAAAATCCCAAGTGCCCAGACCGGGATTCGAACCCACAGCGCTGAGGGGATGAGAGATTGCAAGTCAACAGCTATAATGATTCGGTTTAAGTTTATCTATAGCATGTCCAACCTTCTTTGCACGTTCTCCAGTGCACATACATACTAAGAAAAAGGCGCGCCCGCGACACTTCGTGCACTCACTGATGTCTAAATGGCATTCACAGAAGTTGCAAGACAGTTCATGTTATATTACTCTTTAAAGTTAATAGACACAGGTGTAGTAATAGCAACTTATACTAATCAATACTCTGCAAAACGCGGTAGGTCCCCATGTATATTTAGACTTTTCATGAAGTCCTGATCTGTTTCCAGTGCTTATGAACATTTAATGCTGAGTATGAGAACGTACTCAAGCTTCTGAACGTTATTCATACCAAATGTAAAATGTTTATAAACAATTTGCCTGAAGCTTTAAACATTCCTGTAAGGGCATATGTCTGTGACTTTAAAAGTGAAAGAATCACTTAAATGAGTGTTGCATATCGCGTGCCTAACTATAATTACATACATCGACTCAAACGTTCTTGTATGGATAACGACAACTGGTAAGAATCCACACTGATGACTAAATTGGCAATCTGTGTTCCCCATTTCATTAGCATTATCTGTAATGTGATTAAGGGCTTTTCAACTTCCGTTACATTTATCATGCACACTAATGAGTCGGCACGGGAAGGCAATATTCCTATCCAGACTTGACTTTGATGTCACCGCTTATTAAGGGTCTAATTACACGTGAGTTCCTGTTGTAATCAGGGGCCGAAGATGACTAGATTTCCCCACATATGGCATTGTTTAATTATACAAGACTTTTGCGCATCTTCCTTTTCAACCAACATGAAACGCGTGTTTATTGACTGTTTTTACTACCAGGAAATTGTATTTGCAATATGTTATGGAAACAGATTTACAATTAAATAAACATTGAATCGGTATGTCAAAAGCTATGGTGGCATATTTGTGCCAACTCATAACCGAAAAGTATCATGCTATATCATATATTCTACTTTCAGATAAATGTTTTATAAAAGTTTCACGAATGTCTTCATACAAATCTTATTTAATCTGATATTTTATGACAAATTTTTAGGTTATATGAATTCATTTCATATTAAGATACCTGTCTTACTTTCTTTAAAAATTTCAAGTTTCGACTTAGGAATTAATAATGTGAGATATCCTGATTATCAACCACTATTAAAATGATGAAAATCACGAAAGTAAGATGCTATCTGGTGGCAGAAGTATGCCATCATAGTAATCAGAGAGGAATTCCCTTGTTGAGTTTCATGATGTGGTCCCTGTAACTGACGTCGAGTGCACGTTGGATCAACATTTTGGCCTTGAAATCGCCGAACCACTCGGTTCTCCTTGGTCGGTTCCGGTATCTTTCATCTAACATCGGATGTGTGACGTAATCCGCCATTTTGAACTATTTGAATTGGGAGTTTCCTTTCTAAACAACAACAACAATAAACAGCAGTTTATGCGGGCAGACGCCGGTAAAGTTGTTTGTTTAAAAAAACAACTTGTAATTTGTGACTGCAAATAAGGGACGATCGTATTGCTTGCCGAAATCTAAAGCTTTTCAGGGGCGGTAGGTTTTTGGATGTCAGTAAACCGGCAGCGGCGAATCACCAAATGTATCGGCGTAACTACATATCACCTACCGTCATACATCCGAGGTTAGATGAAGGATACCGGATCGACCGAGGAGTGCCGAGTGGTCGTCGAACGCAATCCAACATCTAGCTCACGTCGGAAGTACGACGTTCTCGGCATGGTATGACGTCGCTTTTAGACGTTAATTTGAGGCCAGACCCCGTATTCACAAAGAATTTTTCAATCTCAGCTGAGTTTGAGATTGAATTTTTTCTGCAAATGTCGCCATCATTCTGCAGTTAGACGCCACTTTTAGAAAAGCAACATCCCGGATGCAAGATAAATAACAATAGCAAAGGAAATTGCGTCGACATCATTTTGCAGTTAGACGTCGCTTTTAGCGGAAAAAAAAACAACATCCCGGAAGCAAGATAAATAACAATAGCAAAAGAAATGACTTCGCCATCATTTTGCAGTTAGACATCGTTTTTAGCGAAAACAACAACAACAAACCGGAAGCAAGATAAAGAACAATAACAAAAGGAAAGACGTCAGCGTCATTTTATAATGTGACATTGTTTAACGTAAAAAACAAGCACATTATGCCTTTTACATTGTTGTTCTATTCATTTTGTAGAAGCAATAGAATAAATACAACGACACATAGTCTATTTTATTAGATAATATTAATTCTAAAAGAATAAACAATAAAAGGACAACCATGGAGATATTCTATATCATGCAGTTATATATATATCATACAATATTTTATTGTTCGTATCGAATTTCATAGGATTTTTTAGTTTATGAATCCAATGTTTCTTCACATTGCCTTTCAAATATGATTTTACTGCATCAATAGGCATTAACGTAAAATCTGATAAATTACATACACTTTTACCTTTTAAAGAAAAATGTACAGCGACATTAGAGATTAGATTAATGTAACGTTTTTTATATCACTTCCGCGATTTTCCACCCCTTTTGAAACAGTTATTTTTACCAACATTCTGTAAAAGACCTTTTTTAACAAGTTTAAAATTTGTTATAATATATAGCTGTAAGCAGGGTTCAACTTATATAACAGATGGCAGTCTATATCTTGCGCAGGTATTGTCCTGTATTATCATTAATCTTTCATACGTCCTCATCCATGAATATTACGGTATTGTCCTGTATTATCATTAATCTTTCATACGTCCTCATCCATGAATATTACATCCTCAGGGCCTAATAGAGACGCATACATGTGCACACATACAGAATTTTCAATAACAAGATGCCTTAACTTATTTTCCACTACGATTGTTTAACCATGACTCTATTTTAATCCAAACGGTGCCATATATGAAAATATCGTTTAACTGTTATAGCATCTACTTTTTTGAAACACATTTTTATAATTCTGGGCAAGTTTTGTATAAACCGTTGGGCTGTATGTGAAAGACTGTAAAACTCTTATGAATGAACAGACAAGATTATTATACACACCTAAAATTAATGGAGAACTCCATTGCTATTGGACCTGCCTTTCATACACGCGAAACACCTTTGTATTTTAAACATATGCTTAATCTAACAAGAGGTAAGTTCACATGTGAGGTATAGGTACGTGTGCGGTAAATGAATGTAAATATATTTGTGTGAGGTAAATGTATGTAAATATATTTGTGAGGTAAATGTATGTGTGCGGTAAATGTAAATACATTTGTGAGGTAAATGTATGTAAATATATGTGTGTGAGGTAAATGTATATAAATATATTTGTGAGGTAAATGTATGTAAATATATTTGTGTGAGGTAAATGTATGTAAATATATTTGTGAGGTTAATATATGTGTGCGGTAGATGTATGTAAATATATTTGTGTGAGGTAAATGTATAAGTGCGGTAAATGTATGTAAATATATTTGTGAGGTAAATGTATGTAAATATATATGCGTGAGGTAAGTTTATGTAAATATATTTGTGAGGTAAATGTATGTGTGAAGTAAATGTATGTTTTAGGTAAATATATGTAAATATTTATGTGCGAGGTAAATGTATGTAAATATATTTGTGAGGCAGATGTATGTGTGTAGAGTAATGCAAGTGATTGTTTTGATTGTTTTCATTGGCTGACGATATCAGATTGACATTGAGGGTCTATACATTTCCTGAATTTGTTATAACATAATATATAGCCTAGTATTGCGTGCGCCTGTTAGCTATTACAACTACTGCTAGACATCATTAACAGAGTGCAATAAAACCGTATGTGCTAAAATCCTCAAAAGCTTGTGTGCTCTAATTTGAATATAAAAATCTACATGTTTACCTTCATTTTCACGTGCAATTCCTTCATTACTTTTTTATTAAACGCATTTTCTGCATATCCGCTGTGCAGGACTTCTGTTCTTTGGTTTAACCCTTTCGCCGCCATAGGCGACTGGATGATATTTTTTGCAAACAGTCTGAATCCAGATGAAACAACGAGTAACTCGGCGTCTCACCAGGATCTAAACTGTTTGGCAGCTGACTTGGGGTAGATCGGTGATTCTACCCGGATGCAATCAGCGCCTGAAATAGTGTTCAGAGGTCCCCCGGGGTCTTCCTCCATCTGTATCGAAGAGTATATTCCGCACATATATCAATATAAGTTTGTGCAAAAAAATCCGCTGTTCAGAACTTCTGTCGTTTGATTTATTTTTGCAGTCAATGGCATTTGTCTATAATAAATAATAATAAATAATATAATAAATAATGATAATGAAGCATAACAGTGTTTTAATTTTGTAACTACTTCGTTTCGAGTTACGGTATGCACATCACGTTATTACTTAATTAACAGGCACGCGAACCCTTTATTCTTCTAGAAATTGTTTTGATACTGAATACTACTGATCGGGAATTTAACGACACATGCACGAAAAGAATTTTATCACATAAACTGGCTTCTGGGAGTGACATAAAGCAGTGACATAAATATCATATGTAACTAGTTACATAAA
>JAULCC010531921.1:0-18154 GCA_032358795.1 Nuttallia obscurata | reverse complement strand
GGTGGACCCAAGCCCAGTTACACAGAAGGCAGCACATGTTTGGAAACAGAAAGAAAAAGGTTGAATCCGTTATTCCAACCAGCCGGGATCCCCTGCCACGTGAAGAACAGATGAAGGCTCTGTATGCTGCCTGTCCTAATGCGTAGTTTTTCAATCTGATACCCAATAGTGTTCCTAACCAAACGAAAGTGCCACAAAAGAAGGAAAACCCACTTCCGACACTTCCTACTAGCCTCTACTGTGAGGAAAACCATAAGCTGTCAGAAACTGAATTGAAAGCTAATGCACACGCTTTTATTTCTTCATCCCAAATTTCATCAAATCAGATCTTAAATTTCTTTAATAAGACTAAAACACAAAACATATCTCCTCTGTGGTTGGTTTATTCATAGGAAAGGCAGAATTATGCATCCAAAGCACATGATATTTTGACTTTGAGAGACTCAACCTGCCCTGACAACTTAGTGATGCGAGTTGCTGGGTACAAATATTAGCCAAAAAAAAGTGTGTAAACTGGGGACTAGACAATGTGTCACACATCAGAGACATCTACAACCAGCATGACTAATTATCAGGGTCCAAAGAGATGACGATTTTCTGTCAAAAGTGGGGGTGGGAACGTACAATACGTTTTAGTATAGAACCTTGTGCCGGAACGTTTAACATTAAAGTTTAAAAACCAACAAGTGACAAATACTCCGACTGAAGACTCTCCGACTTGGTGCATATGCGCGGAGCCACAGTATGGAAAGATGATTATGTGTTCAAATGAAAACTGTCATATAGGATGGTGCCATTATGGCTGTTTCAGCGTGTAGCGAAAGCCTAGAGGAAAGTGGTTGTATCCAAGATGTAAGAGTCAGGCATGAAGTGTTTGTGCTAGTTGATGAAGGATAGGAATATTACACCATGGTGAAGAAATTCTTTGAAAATTATCTTGCCTGCTGTACTGCATAATATCAGTGTTTGCCAAACTGTTTGTGTTAGTACACCGTAATTCATAAATTTCAACAAGCTGCTAGTATAGAGATCGATGTTTCTGTAAATTGCTGTGCATTTTTTCTCATCTTACTTCAAATGTTATTGTTTTGCAATTACATGTGTGTATTGATGTAACTTATTAGGTTGCTGAAGTTAATTACAATATAGATATTGATTTCTTTATACGGTCTTGTGTCATACTGAAATCCCACAACTAATGAGTATCTAGTCTAGTACTATACCACTCATTCTCTTTATGAAAGGGTTATGACATTTTGATGGCCTTTGCCAAACTTAAGCCATATATATATAAAAAAAAACTTTGTAAATATATTAGCTATTGCTATAGCATCAAATACAATATGTACATTTGTAAATATATCAACAATTGATATTATTTCTTGAATGAATATAAATGAGAGTGTGTGTGCATTATCAGTAACAGTAAAATTCCATTTTAAAAAAATAATAATTTATCAAATCGAGACCTTCTTGCAGATCAGCTTACACGATGCAAGAACCTTTATTCAGTGACGGTTACGATTAAATGGTAAACATTAGCTTTAAGCTATTATCTGACAGGAAACAAAGTCATAACAAAAGTTTTATCCAAGCCATTGAAATACACGAAGGATAAATATGGTGATAGACACTCAACCTGAGTTAAGCCTAGAAAACATGAAAAACAATCTCCAAGGCTATTTTCATATTTCACTCTAGTTTGATAATAGGTATACACGAATTTGATCATGGCTAGTGTTATTCACGAATGCCATACGTATCAAATTTGAACAATAGAATAAATCCGACTACGAAGTTAAAGGCTTTCTTAAAAACAACAATCTTAGTTTATCGTTAACTATACGTAAACTTAAGCTATGTAATAAAACATTGCATATAGTGCACATGTTCTTACGAAGTCCGGCCTGTGCTTTCGCGTAAGCGTGTTACTCAGCCCGTTTGTTTAAGCTGTTATTAACGTGTGGAACTTATTTATTTAAGCTCGTTTATGTTGAAAGGGTTTGGGTTTTAGAAACACTTTCGAGTCCGTTTCCTGGGTAGAACCTGAACTTGGCGTCAAATGAAGGTCATAAGAAATGCCCGCTTCGGGACCCGAAACCGCAACCTACTTGGTGCAAGGCAGACGCCATACCCATTACACCACTGTGTCTTCCTAATGTTCTTGACAATGTAACACCACTGCAATTGCAATGCTCATTCACGCTTTATTCACCATTTTTAAAGAAAATATCCCTTGTTAAATACCTAAATAAAAAAGAACGTTCATAGGTAAGTAAGTAATGATTTTGTTGTAGTGACATGTGCATACAACAATAATACACCTATACATATATACAGCAATTAAGCACCCGGCCCGCTGGGCCTATATGTCACCTGTTATTATTAACAGACACTTGTGATTTAAGCCGGTGACGGAGAACGACATCGGACTTCGATATTAATTAGGGGTCGTCTCAAACTTATTTACGAATACTGGTGTACAGGACACGTGTTTCCAATTATATTTTTGCATGTAAACTCAACAACAGATTATTTTTCAAATTTATTTTTCTTTCTTGAACTTGAACTAACACCAATCATTCTCATTAATTTAGTCACTTTGTTGATGATTAACCTATCATACGCTTCTTGATTTTTACGTATACTTTCTGCCAAAAGGCGATTCCGTTGTGGCCTACGTCTACCATGTGCTCGTTGATAATGAAGCTGTTGCCCGTCGCTGGATTCAGAGGACTGAGCAGAGCAATGTCCTCTCTGACAACAGTCGAGGTGAATCTGCTAGCCCAGATTCCATCTGCACCAATAGCTACTGTTCTGCTCTTGGAATGAACCGTCTTTCATGTTGTTATTTTGTATTTATTCTATTGCATTACTAAACCGAAAATGATTACAATAGCGGTATTAAATTTATTGGGGACAGATGACCTCTACCTATCTGGCATATTGTTGAAAACGGAGGTAAACGCATGTAATCAAATCATTTTATCCTTCAATATATCTAACTAGGCACTTATCATACCTTGTTTATATCATAATTTACTTTGATCAAGGTAGTAATATACCTTATATCCGCATCAGGTATATCCTCTGGTGACATTTTGAATTAGAAAACTTAGATATTTAGATTTTGTTTCACCTCATCAAGATTGTCCAACCAGCTTGTTTAATGGTAAAAAATAAATATATGCTCGTAAGATCAGCATAGTTTCTTCTTAATTTATCTATACAGATTTTCGGCTCCTTTGAATGAATGTATCAAATACATAGACAATATTTATTCGTATGACTAAAGAAGATACACTTCACTGAATATACTTGTATATTATGCTTTAGATGTATATGATAATAAAATATTGCATTGTACACGTACAAGGTGACGTGTGGAAAACGACATCAATTAGTTAAGGGAAAACAAAACAAAACATGCTCATACGAGATACTGAACGAAATAACTAAATGGTAAAATAACTTTTTTTTAATTATTAATTCAATTTCACTTACCTTTGTTATTGTTATCCATAGCTTTAGACAAAGTTACTTGTGAAATTTATTTAAGTTGTGCTTCAGGTCGATTTTAAAGTTCGTGTATTAAAGGTCTTGATATGGTTTCGACGTTACAGCACATACCACATGCTTTCAGTATTAATTTAACATCAGTGTATCAACAGTTAAAGAGGAAATTCCAATATTCTATTTAAAACTAAACTCTTTCGTTATGTGTGAAAATATCTGCCGCCGCCGGAACCATAGACGGTACCTCTCATGAAATTTACAGACCAAGCAATGAACAAAAACAACAATATTACTCCGCTCACAGAAACTATCATTCGATCCATTCACAAGTAATATTTGACAATAATGGCAAAATCAGTTATAATAAATGTGGTTATATTGGACATTTGAAGAATGTACAACAGTTCGCATTAATGTGCCACATAGGAAATGACCTACCATTCCAAGACGATTGTGTGCTACTTGGTGATAAAATATATAATAGTAGACACCAACAGTAACTCCATACTCCGAGGCCCAGCTGTGGCTAAGGGATGATAGGCGGAAGAGAAAGTGGCGGAAATTAAACCGATATATTCGACAGTATCGTGTTTGTGGTGAACGTGAAATAGAAGAAATAAAGTGCTAGAGGTATGTAGGAACAACTTGAAGACATCGTCGGAAAGTGCTCCGAGAAGTCACAATTTGCGCAGGTCTAGTGTGCCGGATTAAAGAAATCGGTTTAGTATTGTAAAGTGTTGGTAAGCAAATAGAATGTGTTGGTAAGCAAATAGAATGTACACCTCTGTGTAGCTTTGTTTATTTACTATTTTGAGAAAACCCCTAAAAATTTTAATCTGTAGCTCGATGTCCGTCGTCGTCACCGGCTTAAATCACAAATGATATAGTTATGTTGGTCTGTATCTGTACTCTCCAACGATAACAGTTTGAAAGAATCCTTGAATAATAATTGTACAATAATATATTTGAATAATACGCCTCTAAGTGTTGATACTAAATTTCAATTCAATTAAATACTATTGCGTTATGAGGCCTCCGGCCTATACACAAAAAGTAATATACATATATTAGTCAACAACTTGATAGTGATATAGATGTGACATACATTCAAACAAACATAAAAATATACATCTGGATAGGATATACTTATAAGGAGTTGAATAAAAAAGAATTTCCTGTTCTAAGTATTTGTCAAAATTTGATTAAATTGTCGAAACAAAAACAAGAAGTCTTATCGTTTTGACAAAAGAGAATTAGCTTTTTTATTCTTTTTTACATAAAAACATGCCGATAATGTAAACCCAGACTAAATGATCATTGACAACACACTAGTCAGAAGTCTACACTGCTTGCCACACATTACATTTCTCAGACTCTGTTAGCTAGTTTAAGTATTAGTTATAGGTCATTTTCAATGTATAACATACATTGTAATTAATCTGCAGCATCCAATTCATCAATATGATACATTCATTCATATTGTACATACATATATTATAATTAATATGTGTTACATTACAGCTTTAATAAGACCAAGGAATTTATACCCTAGATTATTATTAGACATACATTAATAAGAAAATGACTGCATCATTCTCTGCCTTTTAAGCCTTTCAAAGGCATGAAATAAGTACATAGAAAAATTACGGATTTTTGTTTCATTGCTTGAGGACATTAGCGTGCAAACTTTGAGTAACAAACATTTTGCATAAAGTATTCATCAAAGTATTTCAGCCTCAGATAATGGTACAAAGAGCAAATCATTACAAAATGAAACTCAACATTCACAATAAACACAATTTCTATCTTCAAGAAATATATTATAGTGTCTGCCCTTCTCTACTTGAACATCTAAATTTTGCCATGCATTTTTTTTTAATTTTCCAACATCTATAACTAATATGTAAGGTTTTCTTAAATAGCTAGTTTTGATATCTTTAAAATTACATAACCTTCTATTAGTTTCACAATTGGATCTCCACCTCTGTAGATGCTGATCTTTTTATCGTTGAGTGCACTGAGAAAAGAACAAATTCTAATTTATATTTGCCTGGTTTTCCAAAATATATCCAAAGCATTCAAGTACAGATTTGTTTGATGTTACTGTTTCTGCCATTTTATTCATAAATAATCTATTTGAAAAATAAGAACCAACATATGAAAATCCGTTAACAGTGTCTAAACTTTTCCCCTTATAAAACCACCTCTCCTGTCTTAAAATATGCCGCCATTTTTAAAAACAACAATTTTAGTCTTGTCTGTATTTACTTCCAGTTTATGATCTTCACTAAAGGTTTGTACAATAATTCATATTGTAGACCTGCAGTTGTATCAGATATTAGACCTAAATCATCGGCAAACATTTAAAGAAATACTTCAGTTAGGTCAGGGAAAAGTTGGATACCCCTAACATTATTTTTTCCATTGTATCATGTAATTTATTGATATAGATTGCAAACAGAATTGGGCTTAAATTACACCCATGTATTTCGGACAATCCATAGTGCCTAAGGTCACATTACCCTCTCTGACATAGGCCTTTACACAACTTTAGATGGAAAAAATAGCATTGCACAGCGTACCTTTTAGACCTTTTCGGCTTAAAATTTCCTACAGAATATTTCGATCAATAGAATCAAAAGCTTTCTGTAAGTCAGCAAAAGCTACACATACAAACTTTGTCTTCGTACATAGATATTTACTAATAGTAGAGTATAACACAATGGTATTATCAATTGTTGAATATCCGGCCCTGAAACAAGCTTGACACTCTGCAATTTTCCAGTAGGCTTTGCAATAAAAAGTCAGCCTACTGGTTAATATTGAAATATAAAGTTTGCTGAAAATATCTAACAAGGCGATGCCCCTATGATTCCCAGGACATTTTGTATCGCCTTTTTGTATAAAGGTATAATAACGAATTCAGTCCATGCTGAAGGAAATTCTGCTGTCATAAAGAGACGATTGAAAAAACTTACTCAAGTACGGTAGTAGAACTTTTATGCTATATTTAAAATATTTAGGTGGTACGTTACCTGAATATGCCTTATTAACATTTAGCTTCCGTAAGCTCTCAATAATTTCTTCATATGTAATATGTAGATTAAAACCAATATTTTCTATCTCTCTATCCTGGGATTCATTAAAATATTGAATGTGTGCATCCTCGTTGTCGACTGAAGTTTTTCTAATATTTTCATTTTCATCAAATGCAAAATCTTTACTAAACTGATCGAACCAATCTTGAATGGGTATTGATGACTTAGGTTTAGGTTTTTGGCTTAGATTTTTTATTTCAGTCCAAAACTGCTAAGAATGCGTTGCCTGCTCAAAGCTTAGCTATCCTACTCATCACATATTGATATCTTTTGCAATTGCATACAATTTTATCAGCCTTCTTTTCAGCAATGTATCTTTCTGTACATTTCGGCTGTTTCTGAATACGTTTAGACTCTTTCTAGCTTTTTCTTTACTAAATTGACATTCTTTTTCAAACCATGATTTCTAAATATTTTTTAATGTCTTTCCTGTTTAAACTCTTGTGATACTATCAAAATCATTTTTTTCAAATTCATCTCACACTTCATTAATATAAGCATTTTGGTTATCTATCAACGTCTCTAAAATATCAAAATCAACCTCCATAACATGCTGGGATATTTTTTCTGTAAATGAATGACCATTATCGACATTCAATTTATAATATGTCCTACTATCAGACTCGTTTACCTAGCGTGTGTTTACAACATGTCCTGGTAGCTTTACATTTAACGTCCATGGTAGATGACTGCTCTTATGATGTGAAATTACTTCACAATCTTCTATAAAGTTAAAAAGGTGTTGTCTTACAAAGGAAACAACACAATAATCAATCATGCTGCATCCAAGTTTGTTAATGTAAGTAAATTCCCCACTTACCCCACCGAATCTGCCATTGACTATATACATGGAAAACGGTTTGCACAATTCAAGTATAACCGTCTAAATTTATTTACGGTTTTTTTCTTGTGACATTCGTACCTTCCAAATATCTTCATCTAGTACATCTGAAAATTCATCTAACACTGGGACATTCTTTATATAGGTTTTATAATCTATTTATTCACCTGTTCTTGCATTCAAATCATCATCTAGTATTAAATATTTGCCAATAAGCTCACTGCCAAATAAACTATCTTCTAATATATTAAAAACAGCACAATTAATATCACGATACAATAATGATTTTTCAAGTGAAATATATACTGAACAGTAAATACAGTCTTTATCAAGGCCAATTAAGTTTTTGTCAGTTATAAGTATAACGCCAATTTCAAAAGTTTTATTTATACCTCTGATGTATGAACATAATGAGTTTCTAAAGAACTTCTACTCCACCCATATGTCGCCCACTATTAAGAGATTGCCTAGCCTCACACGCATATAAGTTAAAGTCTGGAAAATGTTTTTATGCATACTCGTGATCTAGCTCTCAGGTTTCCAAAAGGGTAGAAATATCATACTTAATTACGAAATCAGTGAGATTAACAGACAACAGTTTTGATTTTAACCGTTCTATATTCCCGATCAAACATTTTAGTAAGCCATTTTGATGTGTACGGCCTTGACCATTGCCCTATTGTGGATCATTTGGGTCTTCATGAGTAGCATTCATTTCATCTGCGCTGTGTCGATTACCCGACCCCTGGTGTACATTAATTTCATTCTGACGACGCAAATATTCTCGATTTCGGTCATCTAAAGTACGCGCACCTCTCCGGTATGTTCGAGCTCTGTTCGATACTCTAATATTAGTAATGTGAACATTCAGTATGGTCATTTTCAACCACATGTAAGTCACAAAATCTACAGAACCTTGCTTCTGACTGCTATCCCGTGTATCGTCCGGTCTCTACCCGCAAAGGGAGAATATCTCATAATACTCATATATGGGCTTAAAATACTCTATGGCGTATTTAAAAACTAATTGATTACTTATGTTCCCGCTTTGTCCATTTCGAAATTCTTTACAGTTTTTTTTTATCTCTGAGTTTAATTGGATACGTTTATTTACGAAAATTTTCATGCAGTTCACCATTTAGGTATATATCATTTAAAAATAAAGTATCCTCATCTGGTTTGAAAAATACAGTATACGGCCAATCATCGATATATTGCCATTCGCCTATTGACATCTGTACAAAAAAAATGCGGTTCATTTTGTATGAACAAAGACCTCTCGTGACCTTTCAGTAGGCCGAGTCTAGAGTAAAGTACATAAAAATGGATTATTGCGCGAAACGAACGAATTATCAAACTACAAATAAAATCTCATCAGCATAGATAAATAAAACTATTTTGTTTTTAATGAGTAAACAAAGACAGTAAATGTTAAGAAAATACCCGTATATCTCTCCGTTTTCTTCATTTTAACAAAACTATATTATGCGCGGTTGTATATACTAACGGCGAATTACACCTAACCGTGACAACAGGCTATTCCAAGCTACAAAACCAACTCGCGTTGTCCCCTTTTAAAGCTAAAACGTAGAACTTTGCGTGTGCTTTCGGGTACATAGAGGTTGAAAACAACTTGCAAAAATGTAAATATATGCTTAGAATGACGACTTGTGTGATGCGCGTCATGGTAAATTTGCCCGCGTCACCAACTGCGGTCATATCGCAAGAACGTACACAGTTCGTCATTCAATTCTTAAATGAAACAGTCAGAAAAGTTAGAGGTTTTTAATGTCAAACATTTCTTTTTGCTTGATGAATCTCCTGGCAAATTTCATATTCTTTTTTATGTTCGCTTTAGCATAATTACTATATCTATATATTTTTTCATACACATATTCACTGCTTCTAATGGTGTTTTAATACTCTTTTCTAGCTCTAGGCATATATTTTCTAGGATCATCTGTATGAGTTTGCCTAAGGAAATTTTGCTTTTCATTAAATTGTTTTGTTTATCTACATATGATTTGCCATAGCATGGTTGATGTTTACCAGTATCATAATTGTGCTTGTGTTTGTCAGCTGGCGTTATCCTCTTGCTAAAGATACTTACAAATGCACATTATCCCCACCATCGTTTTTATACTGAAAGCATATATAATGCAATAGTAATACATTTAGACATAACCTGTACCAAAAGCATTGAGTTATGCCAGCGTAATTTAAACAAAACAGTATTAACTATTTTGATTTCAGGTGTAGATGTTTACAATCTGCGTCATACCTGGTACTTGTACGTGATAATGACAATGTTGGATTTGAAAAGATGTTTCACTTTAGGTGCATGTAATATCGTTTTTATATCGATAGTCATTTTTATTTGTCATATGTTATACCTAATTTATTCACACCTGTGTGTCCTTGTGCTATAAAGAAGAGACTATTTAAAACTAATTGTCATGATATATCGTAAATGTGGTTTAAAACGAGTAATTCTAACATATTGAGTTTTAACAAAAGTATGTCCTAAACAAATCCTCAATAGTATTGATATAAGGTTATTCAAATCATTAAATGCAATCACTAGTATGTGTGAGTTATGCGCCTACTTAATGACTGCGAGGTTCTCGAAGTACTTGTTAAAAGTCAGATGTTCGTTCCTTGATGAGCCGATCGAATTCTCAGTTATCTCATGAATAACACTTCGATTTAGAAAAACATTATGAGATCAATGATTTCCCTTTTATGAAATACAATTTCAATGTCAAGAAAGAGATAGATAGATCCATGAGGGGAAATGCATCTGGCTATGATAAAGTGAGATCATAAACATTCATCTTGTTACGTTTCTCAGTGCTCTTTCTAATGTTTGATTTACGCCATGCAGTGTTCCTGCTACACTTCACTCAGTGGTATACTAAACACGCATAAATGAGACATGATCTCGGGTAGGCGCTGCTATGGGAGCAAATGTTCCTGCAATGGGGCAAATGGTAACCCTTTACCTAAATCGTTAACATTAGACCTCAAGAATCCTTGTATTATAGAGTTTTTTCATCGAAGTATAACAACGCAGTATAATCAATTATATTGCATCATTGACTAATATCATTGGTACCACAAACACTTATTAAATGCCAATTAGATCAATAATAATAAGGGTATTGATTCAACTCATTACTGCCAGGGAATAACTCCGATCAACATCTTGGTAAAGTATAAGTTTGGTGGGTCAATTTATATGTTATCTTAATCATAGTCATAAATGGTTTCTGTAATAGTCTTTCGGTGAAGCGTTTCGCCCGAATGTAGTGAACATTTCGCACAGCCATTGGATATCTACTTCCGCTTGATTGCGTACTATATAAAGTTTTTAAGTATGAAAAACACTGCCCTCGTGTACTCTAGACATGTTATAGCAATAGTAATTTTTATTTTACAGGCTATTCAGAAGCAGATCCCCCTGAGTTTGTTTCGGGTCAAGTCTATGAAAATTCTCATAGCCTTACTGAACAAGCTGCTAAGTGCAATGACGTACTAAAGTTTGGGTGCATTAGTGAATACACGCGAGGTAAAATAAGTTGTATCGGGTCAATTGTTTGCATAAACTGTCCTGAACAAAACCAGAAGTTTGTTTTTCACAACCAGATTGAAGTTGATTGTACTTCAGATCAACCGTTTGGCGAACCTGGTGACTCTGGTTCTCTTGTCCTAGCCCCACATAATCAAAACCGATCAGATCTACGAGCCGTCGGTATTTTTATAGCCAAGTCGCTGCAAAACAGTTATATAGTAACTCCGATATGGGCAATATTAGAGGTTTTATGCCGAAGTCCCTCAGATGGTCTCAAAAAATTGCAGGTGTTCCCGTTACCTTCTGCAGGACATGTCGCAGATTCACAGTTTGCGAAAGTGTTTAAAAGGATGGATGAATCAGATAGACTAAATGAGAAACACCACACAGAAGCAATGAGCATTCATCAAAACATACGTAAGAATCAAAGTGAGGCAACTGAGCAGGCGAACTCGAAGATGGAAAAAATACTGAGAGGCCTTGATGACACTAAAAAGATGATGGAGCAGATGTCTGAAGAACTTAAAATACTTGGATCAAAACAATAAAGTGATTCTTTTTAACTAATACATTACACATACCACCAGCTGTATGTGCATCGTTTGCTTTGGTGTTTTTATAAGATTGGTGTTTTATAGGAAAAGGTAAACAAACTGACGTTAAGTACAAAAGGTAAACGAGTTCCGCAGATGGTTATACTAGAGTTGTTAAACCCATCATTATACATTACATTTTACCACGCAGTCTTAATATGGCGTGAAATATGTTGGAATATTATGAACTGTAGAAATATGGCCCATTTTTATATACAAGTTGTGCAACTGTATACAAATGAAAGTTATAAAAGAAATAAATGATAAGTTATAAAAACATATTTAAGACAAATTTATAACAATAACATAAAGAGTAAGTTATAAAAACGTATACAAAACGAAGTTGTAAAATGAAATACAAAACAAGTTATAAAAACACATACAGAGAAAAATTATAAACTAACATACTCACAATGAAGTTATATAAATGACATTAAATAAAGTTAAATGATAACATTATACACAAATGAAGTAATGGATTAACACATACAAAATGCAGTTATAAAGTGAAATAAAAAATAAGTTGTAATTAACACAAACAACATGGGAGTCATAAAATACTCGTACAATCAAAATAAAGTTATAGAATAGCATATATACATGCATATATAGTTGCCTTTCATATTTTATATGAATTTTTATATTTCCTGTCATCAAATTGCACTAAGATTTGAATTATACATATTCCTTATTTATTATTTACTGAACAAGAGATTTTTGTAAAACATTATGCCGCCTTAAATGCCATGCATGTCACTGTGTTACCTTCACCTTTACCTTGAGGTCCGTTGGTCAAGGCATTGTTGAGTTATCAGACAGACAAGCTTTTCGTTTTCAATGTCGGTGTGACCTTGACCTTTGACCCAAGGACATCAAATTCAAAAAGAGTCATTTACTGGTCAGGCACCACTCTCAAGTCAAGTTTGATGACCATACTTCTAGGCATTGCTAAGTTATCAGTAGGACAAGCTTTTCGCACTCAATGTCACTGTGAACTTGACCTTTGACCTACTGACCTCAAAAGAAACAAGAAATATTTACTCATCATCAAAAACCTCCCTACCAAATATGAGGACTGTAGGTTGAACGATGGATGAGTTATTGATCGGGAAAAACTGGTCTAGTTTTTCGCGTTTAATGTCACTGTGTCCATGACCTTTGGCCTTCTGACCTCAAATGAAATAGGGGTCATCTACTCATCATCATGAACCTCCATAATGATATATGCGGACTGTAGGTTTATCGTTGGTGAGTTTTTTGTTGTTGTTTTGTTTAGGGGTTTTTTACCACATTTCTATAGCATCCTTTTTCGTATTAAACATAAGTTCAAAGGTGCTTTACATATCTATATTTACATATTTTGACCCCGATCATCAGGTTGTAAGTCGGCCGTTAACACATGGCGCAAATTGCAGCCACGGCACGTTGGCTTACACCTTCACAGGTACCCATATATACACCTGGGTGGAGTGAGGCACGTGTGGGATTAATTTTTTGACAAGAACAATCCGACAGCCCGGGAGGGATTCAAACCAAGGACTCTTCAATCCTAAGTCCGGCGTCTTACCACTAGACCACCGTTTCCACGGAGGTATTGATCGGATACCATTTTGTCTACCGACCGACAGACAGACAGCCAGACAGACATACAGACCGACCGACCGACATGTTCAAAGCAATATACTCAATTTCTTTCAGAAGGGGGGCATAAAAATAAATATTGTTATATACAAAACTTGTATTATCGATGTATAGGTTGTCTTTCTTTTCAAGTAATATATTTACTAGTAAAAGCGTAGGAATGTCGTATTCAGTGAGTGTTTCCTATTCAGAATTATATCATGCAAATCATTTAGAGGTTCTAATTGCGTATATTTTACTTAACTTTCTGTTTTGTAATATACATTCAAATTCATTTTTTTACTATTCTCAGTTCATGATGATAAATACATGAATACATGAGGTGGCATGATATATGATATACATAATTAACAATAATACAATTGTGTAAATCGGTTCTGTAGTGGGGAATATAATAAAATTCTCTTTTTATATTTATGTTTAACTTTCCCTAGTTACTGTATTCAACAGATTCGTAAAAGTATGCCCGAACTTACGAAAGCTTATACTGACACCCTTATATCTTCTATAAATGTATAAGAAAAACTGCACTTGCTTATATATGGAATACAAATGTGTAAAAATATAACAGTTATGTTACATGAAAAACATAACATAACATTTTTACTAACATGTCATAATTTGCATAACGCTAATTGTGTTTATTTTTTGACAATATATTAGTAAACATCACAATTTTTTAGATATTTCATTGTTTTTAAATATAAGGAAAAGTTTTTCATTTCAGTAAATAAATATGAATTTCGAGAGTTTATAAACTAATCATGGTATATTTCGTTAGCTTATATGTTAACAACATATGATTCTTTTTTTGGTCCGTTTATATATAAATAAATTGTATAAACTAGTTTTCGGTGACAGTAAATCTTACGGTAACACCGCCTGGCAGAGTCAAATAGCGCGAAATTGGCGAAACCAAAATGAAACACAATGAAACATTTGTCCGTGATTTTGAAAAGTAATTTATTTACCCTTAATCTCATTAAGAGGTCATTAACGCCTATTCGATCAGTGTCTTAGCGTCTGATCATAGTCTATTCGGTAGGTTTATTTATCAGAAATATCTAAAAGCGAACATATTATGTCCTGTTAAGTCTGCACAGATGTGAAGGCTGATCTGTATCTATACTGTTTGTATAGGATTGAAATGGACCTCCATTATTCAAAGAGTAAAGTAAATTTCAATGATATTGAGTATGTACTCAAGTACCTTTCAATGCGATTATTGTAGTCAACAAAGATATGATTTTGTCATTTGACAAACATTTTGCTTTTGTGAGCAAATGATAAGCTTCCAAATGGCGAATTCTGTTTTGAAGTAAATTAAACCTTTCAAGAAACAGACCAAGCATTTTGGTGTCATGACAATAACAACATATTATAATGTCCTATTAGAATCCACCTATATTTAGTGTTGCCTACCAGTAGGCTATTTTCAGTTATGTTAAGCTGATTGGTCTAGTGGATATTTTTCTTTTGTATCTGACAGTCGTTTGAATACTATTGCAAGAGTGATTGTTAAACACCCTTTTGTTTTAGTTGAATTATTATTGCACAGTGTATGTGTATTTGTATTGCAATGAAGACAGTTGCATAATTTGAATTTCATTAAATGTTAAGATTAACGTTTGTCGTGTGGTTTATAATTCCCCTATTAGGATTTTAGGTGACATATATTTTCTCAAAACACAAATGTTTATCCATCACAGAAGTGTCAAAGTGTACAAAGTGAAATATGTCCTTTTCTTACATACGTAAATGTCTTTTTCTAACGTTGTGACTCGGATAAACATTGCTAACATAAATGAAAATTCTGCAGTCTAAAATCGCAGACAGGTGGCTGTTAATCTAGTTGCCCGCCGATACAATCACTTCACAAAATGGCAGTTCAATAAATCCAAAACATGGGAGCTGTTACCGTAATTACTGCTGTTACTGCTGGTAGGTTCTAGCAGTTTTACTGCTGTTCCTGCTGTAACTGCCGGCAGTTTGTAGCAGTATTACTGCTGTTACTGTTGTCTCTGCCGCAGTTTGTTTTAGTAACAGCAATATTACTACTATAGTTGGTGACCGTTAGAACAGTTGCAGCATTATTACAGAAGTAATACAAAAGACAAAACAAACCCATGGGTATACGGATAAATGTGTGCCTTTATTTTATCAATTTTGCAATTATAGAACCCCATATGAAAGGAGACGAATTCCCTTTAGGAGAGTATTATTTTGTGTTTATTAAAATAAACAGCAATTAATCGCTTTTAATGCCTACATAAAGCTTACATGCCATTTTATTGCAGCTATGTTTTTTTATTTTTGGGGTTTAAAATGATATTTGATCCTTGTTACTGTTGTTTTTTCTGACGCATTGAAAGTATTTAGACTTAATAAAACAATAACGATCTATTGTTATGTTGTGCTGCTTGAATTTGGTGCAATTAGATTTGCCGAGGGGCGTTTGATATGCCGACAGCATAACTTCAAACAAGGCCTTACTAATTCAAAGACACTTTTGTTTATTTGAAGTACCCCGTGTAAGTTTTCCAACTGCAGGATTGCGCCTTAGGCTATATATCCATGGTAACCACATACCAGCCACAGACTTATAATCTCTACACAGTTGTGAAAATAAAATAATAAGAATTTAGACTTTCAACTTAAACGGATATACGCCGGCAGAAAGCTTTAAAGCATTAATTTTCTTCTTTTTTTGGGCTTTAGCAACGATATTATGTCCTTATTACTGCTGTATTTCCTGACGCTTTTAAGGATTCTATCCTTTATGTCGAAACATAGACCTTTTATAATAATTTCTGCTTGAATTGGGTACACTTAGATTTGCCGACGGACGTTTCATATTCCGACAGCATGCCTTCAAAGACGGCCTTAATTTCAAAGATTTAAATATTTCCGCCATTAATAACTCGTGTATATCTAAATGAGGAAGGGTCGATCGCCGACATGTAGAATTGACAGATTGTCGCCGGGA
Organism: Nuttallia obscurata; assembly: GCA_032358795.1. NCBI lineage: Eukaryota > Metazoa > Mollusca > Bivalvia > Cardiida > Psammobiidae > Nuttallia > Nuttallia obscurata. The sequence goes on along the minus strand of JAULCC010531921.1, from coordinate 1,908 downwards.
AGTGGATGAATACTGTATGAAATGATTATCAGCAATACATGGCTTTTACGTCGGCAGAGAGCTTACACGCCTCTAAATTGCAGCGAGTTTTTTCATTTTTTGGAGCTTTAAAAATGATATTATGTCCTTATAACTGCTGTGTTTACTGACGCGTTTAAGGTTTCTATCCTTTATTTCGAAACATAGACCTATTAAAATGGTGTGTGGCTTAAATTGTCTGCACTTAGATTTGCCGACGGACGTTTGATATGCCGACAGCATGACTTCAAAGACGGCCTTAGTTTCAAAGATTCTAAAATTTCCGCCATTAATTACCCGTGTATATCAAAATGAGGCAGCGGTCGATCACCGACATGAAGCGTTGACAGATTGTCGTCGGGAAGTGGATGAAAACTGTATGAAATGATTATCAGCAATACATGGCTTTTTACGTCGACAAAGAGCTTACACGCTTCTTAATCGTAGCGATTTTCTTCATTTTTTGGGCCTTTAAAAATGATTTTATGTCCTTATTACTGCTGTATTTTCTGACGCGTTGAAAGTTTCTATCCTTTATTTCGAAACGTAGACCTTTTATAATGGTTTTAGGCTTGAATTGGGTACACTTAGATTTGCCGACGGATGTTTAATATTACGACAGCATGCCTACAAAAAACGGCTTAATTTCAAAGATACAAATATTTCCGCCATTAATTACTCTTGTATATCTAAATGAGGATGCGGTCGATCGCCGACATGTAGAATTGACAGATTGTCGTCGGGAAGTGGATGAATACTGTATGATATAATTATCAGCAATACATGGCATTTTACGTCGGCAGAAGGCTTACACGCCTCTAAATTGCAGCGATTTTCTTTATATTTTGGAGCTTTAAAAAGGATTTATATCCTTATCACTGCTGTGTTTCCTGGCGCGTTGAAGGTTTCTATCCTTTATTTCGAAACGCAGATATTTTATTATGGTTTTAGGCTTGAATTGGGTGCACTTAGATTTGCCGATAGACGTTTGATATGCCGACAGCATGCCTTCAAAGACGGCCTTAATTTCAAAGATTTAAATATTTCCGCCATTATGACTCGTGTATTTCTAAATGAGGAAGCGGTCGATCGCCGACATGTAGAATTAACAGATCGTCGTTGCGAAGTGGATGAATACTGTATGAAATGATTATCAGCAAAACATGGCATTTTACGTCGACAGAGAGCTTACACGTCTCAAAATTGCAGCGATTTTCTTCAATTTTTGGAGCTTTAAAAATAATATTATGTCCTTTTTACTGCTGTATTTCCTGGCGCGTTTAAGGTTTCTATACTTTATTTCGAAACGTAGATTTTTCATAATGTTTTTAGGCTTGAATTGGGTGCACTTAGATTTGCCGGCAGACGTTTGATATGCCGACAGCATGCCTTTAAAGACGACCTTAATTTCAATAATTAAAATATATCCGCCATTAATAACTCGTGTATATCTAAATGAGTAGGCGGTCGATCGCCCACATGTAGAATTGACAGGTTGTCTTCGGGAGGTGGATGAATACTGTATGAAATGATTATCAGCAATACATGGCATTTTACGTCGGCAAAGAGCTTACACGCCTCTAAATTGCAGCGATTTTCTTCATTTTTTTTGAGCTTTAAAAATGATATTATGTTCTTATTACTGTTGTGTTTCCTGACGCATTGAAGGTTTCTTTCCTTTATTTCAAAACGTAGACCTTTTATAATGTTATAGGCTTGAATTGGGTACACTTAGATTTGCCGACGGACGTTACATATACCGATAGCATGCCTTCAAAGACGACCTTAATATTAAAGATTCTAATATTTCCGCCATTAATTACTCGGGTATATCAAAATGAGGCAGCGGTCGATAGCCGACATGTAGAATTGACAAATTGTCGTCGGGAA
>JAULCC010531588.1:0-10718 GCA_032358795.1 Nuttallia obscurata | reverse complement strand
AGTTTGCAATAAATAGTCAAAACTTGAATGTATCTGAGTTTATTTGACGTAAAAATTCAAGATTTCCTTACAAAAGTCATAATTTAAGTATGTCCTGAAAACAGGACGCTAGGCATATAACTGTCAAAACAACTGTCCTCATAGTAACACACCTAGCTGTTTTTCTAGAAGTATTTTTTGTAGCTGAGACAGATGTCTGCAGCGAGTGTGATGAAATTGCTTTTTGTTTTCTGTAAAAGCAAAATAAATCTAAAAAATCCCAATAACTTGATTTTATTCTTTTTTGCAAGTCAAATGTGGTGTATATAGCAATATTGGGTTTCTTAAAATGTGTTTCTATTCCCACACCATCCAGATTATTTTCTGATAGAAATTTCTCGGTTATATTTGGCGTCCAATGTAAATGAATTGCAGTTGCACCTCTAGAATGTTTCACAAATTTTCATTATTCCAGAGTTCGAGAACAAATTGTAGTTGTTAGGGGGTGTATGTAGTAGTGTAGGTATATGAGACACGTACTCGTCGTGCTTTTATAGTGACTTGGTAGAGTGCTCGACTTTGGATTGGAAGGTTGTGGGATCGACATCACCAGCCGGAATACTACTAATACAAGAAACGCAATAACAAATTAAAACCAAGTAGTTTATCAGCACATCATTGTTGACATTTTGAAAGCTGTTGAAACAAATAAGACACCCTCATTTATAATTGGAGGTTGCTCATTTACACATTTTATGCACACATGTGGATGACATCACACGCACGGTGATACACATTGAACACTACAAATTGAATTAAATCACATCACAATTCACATGCGTGATATTAAGCAACTACTGGAGGGCGTCTGATATACCTTCCAGGAAATGCCCTCTCTCTGAAATATTCCTACAGTGAATGTGTTAGGCTTCTCCTCTGAAACCATATAGACTAGAGCTAAGATATTCTTATTTTACATAGACTTATATTGTGAAAAATTACAAAATCGTCTCTTAGAAACATACAGACTAGAGGGTAGATATTTTGTGTGTAACGTTAATATAGGTCCTCTACAAAATTTGTTCAAATGATGACCCCATGGTCAGATTTGGCTCTGCTCTAGGGCAGTCTTATTTTACATGGACTGACATAGAACAAACCTATAAATTATACATATCTGAAACAATAAACGCCAGAATTTATATAGTGTTCGTGTTACATCATAGTACTGGCAATAAATCAAGATTGTTCAAATGGTCAGACCTTAGGATTATCTGTAGTTATTTTATAAAGAGAAATTTTCAGGTGAGCGATTACAGGACCATCATGGTCCTCTTGTTCTATTGAATGAACCACTGACTGGATTTTGTTCAAACTTAGTTAGCTCAAGTGGTAGAGCGTCCGCTTCAGATGAGGGAGGCAGCGGGTCCAATTTCAAGCCTAAAGACTAAAATCGGTAGTAATTATTATTTAGAACTCAAGTTATTTGACCAGAAACATTTTGACCTTTAAGGTCCCTGTGACATTGACTTTTTGCCCAGTCATCCCAAAATCGATAGGGATCATCAGCACAATAAGTACAACCATTCTATGAAGTTGAAGACTGACCTTTTAAAGACCCGTGACATTGACATTGCGCCAGTGACCCCATCTACTCAAAACGTCCAAACATCCTGTAACATTTGCAGACTTGTGCGTAATATGAAACTCAAGATATTGAGCAAAAAAAAATTTGACATTTAAGGCCTCTGTGACTTTGACCCAGTGACCACAAAGTAAAATAGAGATAATCTATTTAATTCAAGTTTCAAGTTTATTGGCATAAGCAGCAAATATTATTTGCCTTTGGCCATTTACAATATAAGTGAAATATGGCAAAGACAACGTCAGAACATACATTTACAAAATCATAAAACAACAATAATAATAATATATATGACTTATAAGGTTATAATTCACTTAACTCTATAATTCATGGAAAAGCATATAAGAAAAACTATAATTCGATGACTTGCATGATTGACCGTCCTCGGTATCCATGCTTTAATAAAACAACGGATAACGGATCTGATATCATTTACTTTATTTTATTTAATGCACATATTTGGTGCGGACGATGGTTGACTTGACCTCATTATAAATCGCCGGCAATTCAGTACACATACAAAAGCAGAAGAATGAATATGAATAATATATGGTATAGCATTATTTGTGACCTAGGACACTTATATGCAAGGTTCCTCGTGAAACAACAAACATGAAAATCATCGTAAAATCAAATAACAAAACATTGTCAAGTACCAGGATGTAAACGGTAGCTCACGTGCCGCTGTCAGAAATTATCGCGTCGCCGTTAGTGTCGTCTGCTGTTGTTCGACATAACAGAAGTTCGAAAAAGAAGTGCCTGATCATACATTTGAACAATATAAAATCAATACATGGTGTTTATAATTTTCAACATAAGGTCAATGAATGTAACATATAAATTTACAACATGAAGTCAGTATATTACATATAATTTACAATAAAATGCCTGTTACATATACATTTACAATATAGAGTCAATGATTGTGACATAAACGTATAAATTTACATTACAAAGTCAAGGCATGTTAGATCTACATATAATTTACATTACAAAGTCAAAGAATGTAACCTATAAATTTACAACATTAACAGTCAATACTCTTCACTGAGTATCTTTCAACTGATTAAATAGACCATAAACCATATGAACATCATAAGCAATTAAAACAATCTTGATACTATAAATTGAAAAAGTTAAACCTTTTTTAGCCAAACAATTATCGTCTGCGAATATTTTCGTCTGTCTCAAAGACCAAAGTTGAATTTTCTTTAATTTATGTTTAAAAATATAACCAGGTTGTCAAATAGTTTGGATTCCGATGAAATTCCGTTAGTCAGCGTTTCATCTGGATTCAAACTGTTTGCAAAAATGTCCTCGTGACGCCTATGGCGGCAAAAGGGTTAATCAGCCACTCCGTTTTCAACAGAATAAACAGTATTAGAAAATAAAACCAACAACGGTAATCACTTATCAGAATAAAACAAGGTTTTTCTATAGATAACAACAACATGGCGATAAAAAGATTGTCTTCGTTATCAATAGCATACACAGTCAATATACGCGTTCAGCAAACACAGTCAACATACACTTTCAGCATCACAGTCAACACACACTTTCAGCAAACATAGTCAACATACACTTTCAGCAAGCAAAGTCAACACACACTTTCCGCAAACACAGCCAACACACACTTTCAGCATACACAGCCAACACACACTTTCAGCATACACAGCCAACACACACTTTCAGCATACACAGCCAACACACACTTTCAGCATACACAGCCAACACACACTTTCTCCGTTATCAACAAAAGCAGCAATCATTGAACACTCTCTCCACTTTGAACAGCATATGCTACCAATAAACATGTTCTACATTTTCACAGCAAACTGATTCAAACAATTTTCATTTTCAATAGCAAAAGGAATCATTAAACAGCTCGCAATTTAAACGCAAATGATTCATTAAACAGTTTCCATGATCAACAGTTAAGGAAGTCACTAAACAGTTTCCATTATCAACGGCAAAATGAGTCATTAAACAGTTTCAATTATCAACAACAAAAAGAGTCACAAAACAGTTCCCATCATTAACAGCAAAGGGTGTCATTAAAACGTGTTCATTATCAACAGCAAACGGAGTTATTTAAACAGTTTCCCTTTTCAACAGCCAAATGATTAATTAAACAGTTTCCATTATTTCAAGCAAAACGAGTCATTTAACAGTTTCAATTTTCAACAGCAAAGAATTAATTAAACAGTTTTCGAAATCAAAAGCAAAATCAATCATAAAACAGTTTTCATTTTCAACATCAAAATAAGTCATTAAACATTTTCCATTATAAAAAGCAGAAAGAGTCATAAAACTGTTTCCATATTCAACAGCAGAATGAGTTATAATACAGTTTCCATTCTTGACTGCATAAGAAGTCATTAAAAAGCTTCCGTTTTCAACATAAAAGGGAGTCATTAAACAGTTTTCATCATTAGGATGTCATTAAACAACTTCCATGATAACAGTAAAATGATTCATTAAACAGTTTCCGATATTAACATCAAACGGAGTCATTAACAGTTTCCGATATTAACAGCAAACATGAGTCATTAAACAGTTTTGTTGTTTTTGTTGTCGTCTGCCGTTATTGGACTTCGTGGCTCCACCTGTAATGAGCTTATGGTATATCAGTCTCTCCGTTATCAACAACACAAACAATCATTAAACAGTTCCACCATCTTCTTCCGGAAATCTCTGTTAAAAAATCCGTACAGAAGCGGGTTCACCGCACAATTAATGACATATGATCTTAAGAACAAGTTCCAAACGCTTTTTTCAGTGTCCGACAGCGTGGTATAATAACTCGGGCTTAGCGCCGTGCGAATTATAACGATAACACAGAAAGGGATGAAACTCAGGATGTACGCAATTGTAACTGAAAAAAGCATAAGAGTTGTCCTCCCTGCTCGGATTCTTTGCGACATTTGATCACGCTGAAGTGAATACACTCTGTTTGTTCCGATGTTAAACCTATTTTTCAAACTCTGAGAAATAGAATGTCGTATAGGTTCCGAAACTGATCTCAGAACTGTTTTCGACGCTTCCGCTTCCGGTTTTAAGACGTCCTCGAATGAGCAGCTGGTTTCGGAGGATTGGTCAGCCACGAACTTTCTTTTCCGACGGGACTTCGGTTTATTTATAGCTGAAACAGAGTTGTGCCGTTTTTCTTCGAATTTGATTCTTTTGTAGATGGCTCGACCAATTAGCGTATACATTATAATAAGTATTACCATGACAACGACGGTCAATAAAAACCAGAAACCAATGACGTAAACACGGATTTTTGAATTACGGTACGAATCTCGAAATTGACATGTTTTGCCAATAGCAATCTGATTTTCGTTAACTTGTATCTCTTCCGTCATCGTGCCATAGAAAACGAACCCAGGAATGTATACCGCGAGACCGAGTGCAGACGAAACTAAACAAATGATTTTCGTCTGTTTCGGCGTAAACACAGGTTTCAAAGGGCGGCAAATCTTGCGAAATCTATCCACTGCAATGCCAACTAATAGTAATGCAGAAGTACCATTTAAGACATAAGTTATCGTTCTTCCGATACAACAGATGACTGGCCTATCAAACGTCCAGAAATTTGTGATTATATAAATTTCCACAGGCATTGTAAAGATGCAGTTGACGAGGTCACAGAAAGCCAAAGCTAAGATGAATATTCTTGAAGCAGTCCTTCGCATTTTCTTCATGTAAACACACACTGTAATGGTGTTTCCTGGAATTCCAATGATGATTACGAACAGAATAAGTACGAATGAAGGTATCAGGTCATTAAATTCTTGCTTGTTCAGTTTATCCAGAATTTTGCCGGAAGTGACGACTATGCGCTCATTTTCGGTTTGGTTATTGCTGAGCATTTTTATAGATCTGTCGGTTTCCATGCCCGCTATTTTTGTTGTAGCTGTTGGGTTATTTGTTTCAAAAGTATTTGTAACTACGTAAACATAGATAGCACCTTAATTGCCTCATACACATGCCAATGTACTGATCCGTAGATGTGAGCTGTCTAGATACCAGACGTCTGAAACAAATATAAAAATTATAATGACAAAAAAGTATAGATGCTTTTTCATAACATGATTATGATGACTCGAACGACAATAAATTCTAATCGAAAAATATTTATGTTTATGAAAATGGTTCAGCTTTACATATAGGTTTCGGAAGAGCATATCTTTTCCTGTTTAATTCCCGAGTAAAGTACATAGATTATACAACAAAGTCATGATAAGATCTAGATTTATTTCCCGATAGCTTGCATTATCTCTCAGCACATCACGATTTTATTTCAATATAAGTGAAACTATTTGTTAAGACATGTATAAAGCAACTAAAGTACTACCGTTTAAAATCTTATTCCGACGTTTTGGAGTCTTGGATTCTGTTCAAATCGATAATCTAAGTAATATCCATTTTCCTTTACATTCATTCTTTCTGTTACTCTTGTTTTGATGACGTCACGCCGTGAGACATATTCCGACGCAACGTCATGAAAACGGGAAACTCTGGCTTTACGAACAATACGCCGTTTAAAACACGATACAAAGATACGAAAAGTCGGTATCATAACAACTAACAATAAGCTTTTTGTAGCGATTGACCGACATGGCACCCGAAATCTCTTAAATTGAAGATTTTTAATGTTTATCTTAAAAATGACGAAATGCAATTAAACTTGACAATATTGTTTTGTTGAAAAGATACGCCTCCTATCACAACAAAGCTCGCTAGACGTGAGCTTCGTTTTCGAAAAAAAATATCTGTAATTATTTCTATTGTTGGTTTTATAGAATGTTTCGATAAGAAAATGTGGTATTTTGGCGTGAAATAGAAACAGCAGGTTCCATTTTCTGCATGATTCGTGCATGTACATTTAATTGCTGTTTTTGTTTGCTAAAAAAAAGCACCGTGTATGAGAGAGCTCTCATTGGCTTACAACAAAGTCTTCATAGAGCACATAGTATAGACAAAACATAATTATGAAATTGTTTTCTGAACCAGATTAAAGGAGAGTAATACTGTATGTAGTCGATGTATTTTCTTTTCATTTTTGTAATATCTAATATGAAAATAATATTAAGATGAAAGCAAGCTGAATCTTTGAAATTAGCTAAGCCATTTTTTAAATGTCTGTGTATAAACGTTATGCTAAATTAAGCTTACCTCTCTGTAAATCGAAGACTACATCTCTGCTGAATCCATATCCTGTCTCATTCTATTGATATAGCCTATTACTCGTTCTAAAAACGGCATATTTCATGTTATCACTCTTTTTATTTTTTCCGGTTTTATTTTTAAAACTTTCTAAAAGTACTCGTCTACTTTCCTCGTATTGTAAGCCATACAAAAACATTTAAAGCACCAACACACTCTTGTTTTTTTTACGATTATCTTTTCATGATAAAAACCAAATTATTCCGCATACCATAGACAATATCGCCAGATTATCACTAGATAAGTCATGTGGATACCGAAACTTAAGAGCCGGACATCCGGAGAATAGCTACGACACTCCACACTGCTAGTGTTACTACTAACACTTTACATACTAATACGAAATACATAATTTTCTAAATGCCTTCTTATTTTGTGGATAAATAAGTAAAACATAGTATATATGTTATGTAATTCATAATTGGTGAATAGATATAACCTTATAAATCATCTCATCTTCTAAATGGAGACTGCCGTGGACAAAAAAGAAATAAAACATAGCATATTTATTATATATTTGATGAACCGATGTTATTTCTTTATCGTTTCACTTTATTCATAATAAATTAAATTTTAATATTTAATTTTAAAGCTTCTGCACTCAAGATATGGCAAAAAGCCGCCCAAAATTAGTAATTTTACCTCTAACACTTATCCCGTCGTTAGTCACGGTGTAAACGTTAAAGCATGGTTTCAGTGATTTTGTGTGAAAATTACACAATAAATGTTAAGCTGTTCATCCTGTGACCTCTTGCATTCATGTTAATTTCATATTTACAAACTAAGGCAGTTGTTTTGAAACGTTTTTAATCAAATCTGGAGTTCAGACGCTTTAATTTAAGTTTAATATTAAAATTAAAGAGTTCATGGATATCTCACTAAATTTTAAGCCAGTATATATTTCAGACATCTTTAATGGAATGCCTGCATGAGGCACGCCAGTTAAAGCAATAAATGTGTCTTAAATCTTAAAACAAACTGAAATAGTTCGTTTCACAATGTAATTTGCATCAAGATTTCTAATATCTCTTATTATTTAAGTTATTTAAATTTAAAGGACGGTGCTTCTCTTTTTCTGTACAGATGTTAATATAGTGTTATCCAAATTAGTTGTTCTATCAAGTGAAATTTGGAGCTTAAGGTAATCTTAAGCTTTGAATATCTGGAAAACTATGAAGTCACACCAATCCAGCTCACGTCATTATGGTGACTTTTCCAACTTCTTTTTGTTAAGAAGGAAGACCACAGGCGTCCCTCGGTTAACAGTTCAATTTCATTTTATAGCATTCACACGTCAAAGAGTGTATCCCGGAACCTGGAACCCTACATCAGTGAAAAAACCCAAACCGGAGGCAAATCCGGGAACCAACCGGAAGTGAAGAGCAAAAGCCCGGACCCCTACAGCGGTGAAGGGCCAAAGCCGGGAACCATACACCGTTGAAGCGTGAAGAGCCAAAACCGGGAATCTTTCGATTGAGAATAGCTAAAACCTGGAAACCATCAGCTGAAGTGCAAAAGTAGGGAACCCTTCAGAGTTGAAGCGCAAAAAATGGGAACCCTTCAGTGGTGAAGTGCAAACTTAGGGAAACCTTCAGTGGTGAAGATTCAAAACCGGGGCAGACACCAGTTTTTCTCAAATTCCAGGTCTGGCAAAGTACCCTAACTTGAAATCTGATCTGCAAAATACACATGAGAAAAAAAGACAAACTCTTTATACTTATTACAGTATAGCTATGGCCTTTTGTTGCTGTTATACCAAAAAGAAACTGCAAAACCGTCACTGCTTTGACAAGGAAATCTTCAATGTTCAAGTTTCAACCACGCGAAAAGTAAATTTTAAGCCGAATCACTAGATTTCATGATTCTATACTGATCTTAGGAGAAATACGATCAACATATGCATAATGCCATGAGAATGCCATACCTGTATTCTGTCTTCCTATCAAAACTAAAATACGTCGTGACCATGTCGATTTTCGGCTATTTGATGATGTCTGAGGCCTCCGTCAAATTTTGTCGCTATGAACACTGCCCGCACTAGAAAGGGGTAGGTTCGTATTTTAGCCTATACCCATATTACATGATGGGTACCAGTCACCCACTGGTTTCCAGCCTTCCTAGAAAACCTTACTTTAGGCAACTATATAGGAAGATTTAACAATTAAAATCAGTTTAGATCTCAACTGTGCTGTTTATAACCACATATGCCTCATTTTCATGAATTTCCCCGGGCCTATTCGAAACTAAACATTGAAACCGGTGTCTTCAGCGGTGAAGATCCAAAACCGGGAACCATTCGACTGTAATTAGCTAAAACTGAGAACCCTTCAACGGTAAAGAGCAAAAGTTTGGAACCCTTCAGCGGTGAAGTGCAAAAATAGGAACCCTTCAGCGATGAAGTGCAAAAGTAGGGAACCCTTCAGCGGAGTAGTGCATAAGTTTGGACCCTTCAGTTGTGAAGGATCAAATTTGGGAACACTACGGCGGTGAAGTGCAAAAGTTTGAAACCCTTCAGCGGTGAAGTGCAAAAGTTTGGAACCCTACAAAGGCGAAGTGCAAAAGTTTGGAACTCTTCAGCGGTAAAGTGCAAAAGTTGGGAACCTTTCAGCTGTGAAGTGCAAAAGTTGGGAACCCTTCAGCTGTGAAGTGCAAAAGTTGGGAACCCTTTAGCTGTGAAGGGCCAACGTCGGTTACCGTACAGCGAAGGGCCAAAGTCGGGAACCCACTACAACAACTTTTGTGATAAAGGCCAGCTATTATATTTGTTTTAATAAATGAATGAGAACATGACACTTAAACCATGCATGCAACATTTTGGACAGTGTAGTTTAAGTCATTTACAAAGAACCACTGTTGTGAATTGCTTGGGTAGAGTGAGGAAGGGCAACGATTGGTTCTAACCAGTGATTTGTAGCACGAGCGTGTCCTATATCACATCCGTCTGTAAATAAATATAGAAAAGCTCATTGTTCATCAACGCTATCATTATGATAAAAATCAGTTAGCACTTTTGTAAGTATTCTGTTTGTGGGGGAGTGGAGAGGGGGAAATTATATTTCAGATATAACTCGTATAAACTGATTCTGATATAACTTATATCAGAATAGAGCAGAACATACTTTTATTGACGTGTATATTGTGCAATGTAGCATCATTATGTAGCATGTACACAACACATGCCTTTTACAATGTCATAAATAAATAGTCACGTTGTAAAAGTTCAAGCAAAGAATAACAATAATAATTCAACATTGAATAGAGGATGAATTAAATGTAACAAGATAGTGTGGAACGTAATGAAAAAGCAGATTATATATATTATATGAAAAAGTGTATGACTCGGGTGAGTTTTTAACCCACGAACCCACAGCAGTTAAATACCAAAAGTTTTCAAGACTGTTCTACACCAAAGAGACTTCAATACACATAATTACATGTACTACATTGGCCATGAATGTGGTATTTACTGTGAACACAATCAAATACTCTCTCTATTAATTTAAACTTTCATTTCCGTGTCCTCTCTTTGTTCCAAGAGGACAGATCCTCTCAACACAATATCCACCACAATAGTTCTTCTCTCAATTGACTCTGTCGATCTTTTTTCTCGTCTGTCCTTATATTGAGTGCATTAACGTTCTATTCTGCCGCATTCGTTTAGTGTCTAATAAGATCAGTGCGCATATGACACCGTGTTAAACCAATTAATACATATCATGATATATTATTATACGCTTTTGTATCCAATCAATGAACAGTACAGAATGTCATGACACTTACAACGCAATCTATTACTTCAACTGTTTTATTTCATTTAACAAGATATCAAATAACAGGTGGTGTTTACATATATAAAGTTCATAAA
>JAULCC010531477.1:0-10718 GCA_032358795.1 Nuttallia obscurata | reverse complement strand
AGTTATCATCCGGAAACCCCCATTTTTCAATAATCTAAGTCCATAAAGGGGCATAACTCCAGGAAAAATAATCGAATAGGACCCAAAATCAATAAGCTTCTTCCCAATATGCTAATGAAGCTAATTCTGAAGATTGGTTGACCTAGGTCAAGCAGAACTTAAGTTTTCATCCGGAAACCACAATTTTTGATAATCTAAGTCTATAAAGGGGCATTACTCCAGGAAAAATAATTTTCAATAATATAAGTCCAGAAAGGGGCATAACTCCAGTAAAATTAATTGAACAGGACCCAAAACTAATAGGCATTTTCCCTGTATGCTAATAAAGCTAACTGTGAAGTTTGGTTGACCTAGGTCAAGCTGAACTTAAGTTATCATCCGGACACCCCCATTTTTCAATAATATAAGTCCAGAAAGGGGCATAACTCCAGTAAAATTAATCGAACAGGACCCAAAATCGATAGGCTTCTTCCCTGTATGCTAATGAAGCTAACTGTGAGGTTTGGTTGACCTAGGTCATCATCCGGAAACCATTTTGAGCCGCCCGCCTGCCCGCCCACCTGCCCGCCTGCCGCAGGGTTTCACATAATATGACCATCTTTCAGATGGGCGTATAAAAACTCAGCTCTGCACGTATGGATACCAAGACTATGTTCATGGCATCTTCTTATCAAAAGGCATGTCACTCAAGATTGTTTTTGACAATGGGAGATGAGAAGATACCATTTCTGACGATGAATAAAGTTCCAGCTTTAAAGCAAATGCATTTTTAATGATCACAGTCTCAACGAATTCAAAACTGGATGAAAACTTGGTTTAAAATCTTGAAAAAAAAACACACACACAAAAATTTGTCGCAGGGACATCTGTGAGTGTTTATTGCTCATGACCCCCTGACGACACCATCAGAATGGTCGAAACAGTTTAAGTAGGTAGGCAACCTAATAAATCAAGAATTTTCAGGCTTGAAAGCCCTGATTAAGGATGGAAAATGACAAATGTCAAAATCTGTAGACCCTTGAAAATTCAAAGTTGCTGAAAAATATTCATCAAAATGGCAAGATAATTAATAGCAACTTATTAACATGGAAAATGTTGTCCGTTACACGCCAGAACCCACATCTAAAATCTCAAAATTTCCTGCTGGAGGGGGATACCCCGCCCGACACAGTGTCTCGCTGTGTGTATAAATAATTTGGCTTCACCCCTGACAGGAATCACATAATCCATACCAATAGAGTTGGAAATGTATAGGCAATATGGTTCTTATTGGCTACTATATGCATATAATACATCAAATTATCAAAACAGTTTTAACGTAAAAAGTTTGCCTAACAGCATGCTATTGTAACAAGGCAAAAACTGTGTAATTATACATGTGTAGCAGGTGATGCATCTGGTGGAATTATCTCCCCTGTGGCATTTCACACTGTATTCATAGTGTACTGTCATATTGTATGCCATGTGGTAGAATTATCTCCCCTGAGGCCCTTACATACTGTAAAATAGTGTGGTAGAATTATCTCCCCTGTTGCATGACATACTGTACCCATAGTGAGGTAGAATTATCTCCACTCGAGGAATTACATACTTTTCTCATAATATGGTAAAATTATCTTCCCTGTGTCATTGCATACTGTACTCAGAGTGTGGTAGAATTATCTCCCCTGTGGCATTACAAACTGTACTCAGTGTGGTAGCATTATCTCCCCTGTGGTATTACATACTGTTCTCATAGTGTAGTAGAATTATCTACCCTGTGGCATTACATACTGTTCTCATAGTGTGGTAGATTATCTCCCCTGTTGCATTACATAACATTGTCAGTGACACAAGATTTTGTGACGGACGGACAGGCGGGCGGACAGACAAATACTGTTAAAGCGACGTTAAATTATCAGATCTATTAACAAAAACAAATAATACATCTTTAATAAATCCTAAAAATAACACCAGCAGCCAACTGGCAAGAACAGCATCTGCATTGTGTGACTTGTAACTAAATTTTTTCAGGGTATGAAAATTGTTGCAAAGTAAGTGTCAAAGGGGGATTTAATTTTATGTGTTGTTTTTTTCTCTTACAATCATTATGATACATCAATCACCAAGATGTAAATTTCCACTCTTGGAAAACTGGAAACATGTAGGATGGGATTTGCAAAAAAAATGTAGACCCAAATCAGATACCTAGTAAGGTTGGGACTTCTGGAGAAAATGTTTTCCACATGAAAATTCCCTTCTATATATATTATATTTATAAAATTAAAGAAAGTATTAAATGAACTGAACTGTGGGAAAAGAGAGAAAGAGTTCAGAACTGAAACATTGACAAGATGTTTTTAAGTTAGTGTTACGTTGATGACCGATTGTAATTGTTAATTAATATTGAAATGATGTCAGGTCATAGACAATTATGATTTTTAAAATGGACTATCTCTAAGAGACAGCAAAAAAATCACTTTTCACTCATTCGAATCATTTTTATCTTGCCGATAACTTCAACTTATATTCCATCTTCTATTTTTACATGAAATACAATCAATTATCAAAGATAATCAATGTGGTACCACAAGAATGCCAACATTGTTGATAGAACTTGCATATCTATTAGAACTGAAATATGAAACATTTTTTCTATTTTCTAAATTTCTTGATATATAAAGAAAATTTTTGATTAATAATCAAACTTTGATCGAAATAAGCTATCCAATTATTTTTGATGATCAGTTATGAAAATAGTCTGTTTATGAAACACTACTTTTAATCACAGACATGATTAACCTGAAAGTTTTATAGACAAAATATATTCTTAAAAATTCTGAAAATGTGTATTAATATCGAAAAACTTCATTTATGTAAAAAAGTCTTACCATAGATTCCTCAAAGTCCATATCCAACTGAAAATCAACTGGCCCACATGATCCATCAACATACTTTCTCTTTTTACAACACAGTCTGCCTGTAAAGACAAAAAATCACATTATAACCGGGATTAACCGCCATTTACCAGTGTTTTTACCCTGCAGAGCTCTTTATTCCAAGTGCCCTTTCGTCTACCACAAAAAATGACCGACTGGACAGGTCCATGTTTCACAAATCATCAACTGACATATTTACAGAAAAGAAAATCAAAAGTAACAAATCTTGTCATTGATTAATTTGCTTTAAAGATGACTGGGTAGCATCTAGATTTAAAAAAAAAGTACAAATATCTTTTTATAAATGAGAATGACTGAAACATGCCAACTGATGTCTTTATATAAATAGCATTAAATATTAAATATTGTATTTCACTTTCTTTATTTCATTTTAGTTAATTATATTTATTTTAGCTTGATTATGTTAAAAGCCTGTGGCTCGTAGAAACACTTAAAAGTCATTTTACTGGTTAGAACCATTTGGTGTCAAATGAAGGTCAGAAGAATTGCCCCTTTCAGGGCTCAGACCTAAAACCTCCTGAGTGCAAGATGGACACCATATCCACTACACCACTGCACTTCCTTCACTGATCGATGAAACTAAATCTCACTTTTAGCTCCATATTTTTATACTATTTGAAAATTCTTGACATGTGATAATTGATCGGGACAAGTAAAGATTTCATCAGAACAAGTGCAATTTGAACAGAGCAATGGAAATTTTCCATCAGGATAAGTTAAATGTTCACCAGGACAAGTGAAATTTGACCAGGACAAGTGAAATATTCAGCAAGACAAGTGCAATTTTATTGGAACAAAGGAAACTTTCCACCAGGACATGTGAAATATTCATGAGGACAAGTACAATTTGACCAGGAGAAGTGAAATTGTTCATCAGGACAAATGAAATTTGATCAGAACAAGTATTTTTTTGTTGTCCAACTGGAGAGTTTAATGTTAATCTTATGGATCTCAAATAAATCAAACATTGTATAGCTATAACAAGTGTTTGACAAAAGAAAGTTTAAAAATAAAAGTTAGCACCAAAAATCACTTTACCTTGTTCTATGCATTCTGTCTTTGTTTGAAGGATTCTAACATCTGTTATTTCCCTTAGTAGGCCAATCTACAGGACAGAAAAAGATGGCACATAAGTATTCCACATGTTTAGCGCTTCTTTTGAAAACTGAAGCTTTGCAATTAAAAATCTTGGTTTTGTAAACAAAGTCATTCTGATTACTTTCTCATAACATACCCCAGTCCAGCACTACTATTTATGTAAGTTCAATTATCTCCCTTGAAATATTTCGGACTGGGATAATCCTCTTTCAGGCACATCCTCAGGTCATGTACTGCAACTGTTTAAAGTTTCATCAATATATAGGTGGAGTTCCGCTTATGAGATATGTTTCTACATATTGCAAAATTAAACTATGTAAGTTTAACTATCTTCTTTTAAATGTTTCAGACTTGTATTATTCTCCTTCAGCCCATCCTCAGGTTGTTTACTGCAACTGTGTAAAGTTTCATCAATATCAGTCCATCCAATAAAGAGGAGATGTGCTTACAAGAAGTCATATTGATAGATAGACAGACAGACAGGATAGTTCCTATATAAACCCATCCCACCGAAAAAAAACAAAAAAAACCAACTTTGTTTGTGAGGGGTTTAAATATATATCAGAATAGATAGCCTCCATGGCCGAGTGGTTATAGTCGTTGACTTGCAATCTCTCGGCCCCTCACCGCTGTGGGTTTGAATCCCGGTCTGGGCACTTCAGATTTTTCAAGTGAGGAAGCCTTCCAGCTGGCTTGCGGTAGGTCGGTGGTTCTACCAGGGTGCACTCTGTGTCTGAAATAGTGTACAGAGGTCCCTCGGGATTCTTCCTCCACCTGTAATGAGCTGGACATCGCGATATAACTGAAATACTGTTAAAGGGACGTTAAATTCCAAACAAACAATATACTGTGGCTCTGAAGACCATTAAAAAAAACCGACCCACTGAGTAATTTTAAAATTACTACAAACAATTTAAAGAAATGTTTACTACTGAGGTGTCAAAAAAATGTTAAGCATGGTAATATTTCAATGAGACTGTTATATTATTGTTAGCAAATAATTTCTAAAGGTAGAACAAAGACTACACTCAATAAAACTGGATTATACCTGGTGCTTTAAACCTTCTCTGTGTGCATGAAGAATATCAACATTTGCATCCTGTACAGTACTTTGTGATTGGTAATTTCTGCAAAATGACAAAACAAGCTTATAAAAACAGATCATAAAACTATGTACACTTATATTTCAAAGTGAAAAAATGTTCAGGGGTTAAAGGTCAGAGGTTCAGCCTCAGTGAGATGCCTCACTGCTGTGACAGAATGATTACCTGATAACTTGTTAGATAATGGTCATTAATTGCCTACCTGTCTGCCAACTGACATTAAGCTTAAGAAGAATTTCAGGGAGTGATGTTTTTCACATAGGCAGTCATGTAATTAGGCCAAAACTGATTGGCCCTTATGATATGGTTAATACTATAATAAACAAGCAATTTGAAACATTTCAAACACTTCTTCATTTTTTTTAAATATTATTTTTTAAGTGAAATATATATAAAGTTTTCAAGATTTTAATCAAATTAGAAACAAATAACTCCAATTACAAACAAATCTGATTTCTGAAAGTATGTTTCATCGCCAAAAGGGTTATGAAGTTCTACTAGATGACTTTGGATCTTTGATTACACAATTTCAAGACAATCTGACTGAAGACGGTAAAGTACATTTGTAGACTAATACGAGACTTACCGACGCAGGAGGGAAGTTAATACTTGATACAGATTTTGTCTCCCATATATAATATAACTCCTGGAAGGTACTTAGGTAATGACGTAGCTCATTCTGATATTCAATATATGCTACGCTATGAGGATACCCCATTTACATTTGCATTAACTTAGTACGAAAATTCATGATTTTTTCCAAATTTTTTTCATACAAACATTCATCATCTGTGATGTATAGTGACTACCTCCATGATACACACAACTGGTACTTATCTATCGTGCACATTCTTCATAAATTTACGAATTCGGAAATAAGAAATTCGTAGGATATTTCAATAAAAACTCCTAAGAATTTGGACGTTCATACAAAGTTTGCATTATAAGAACATTGGAATTAAGTTTGATAATATGCCCCCTGGGAGAAATTTACAAAGATTTTGCAAGATAGGTAAGTACAGATTGTAGATATCATAGCAGTCGTCATTATAAATCACAGACGACGAATGTTTGTACGAAAGGATTTAAGAAAAATTTACGATTTTTTGTACAAAGTTTAATAAAACAGCCACAGATCATAGCTTTCAAAACACTGAAAGTGCTTGCAGTTTTTATACTTAGTTGAGTCAAATATGTTCTAACACGGATTCCTATTTTAAGATGACCAGAATTATGCATGTGACAGTCATTAAACATAGCAAAATATCAAACGCCACAAGAAACTCATATTTTTGTCAATACATGACTGATGAAACCCATTATCTAATAAGCAGATATATAAATACTAAGTGATAATGTAAATCCTATCATTCAAGAATAGATCAGAAATAGGACATCTTCCTTTTCAGAAGATTTAGTCAGATTTAAATTCATGATTCATTCACATAGCTTTAAATAGCTTTTAAAAAACACAACTTAAAATTACTTACTGCCAAGCAGCTAATACACCATTCTGTTGTTTCTGTGCCAATACAGCTTTTTCAAGGTTTTCAATATCTACCTTGAGTTTTAGAATTTCGTCACCAACTCTGGTTCCTGGCTGCGAAACAGGTGTTTCCATCATGTTTTTAGCACTCAAAGCACTTGTATTCATGAAATCACTATGGCTCCCTGGAAACCTAAAATGAAATTCATGAACTTATGAGTTTTATGAAAACAGCTTAATTTACAACATCAGTACATTTTTCCATCCGATTGTTGCAAAAGGCATCCAACAAATCAGTAACTCTTAATTTATCTATCATAATCTATTAATAGAACTGACCCCAAAACTGTGGCTGAAGGTACAGTACCATGGGCAATTGAGAGTTAAGACTGCAAATCTCAGTATTTCAGAGAAAAGTTGATTTTTAGTAAGCATAATTACTTGTTACAGTTCAAGGTATTGTGCCATCATAAAGTATTGAAATTTCATTTACAACTGACTGATGACATTTACCTGCCTAAATCCATACCAGTCGAAGTGTCCTGCTTTTTATTTGGTGAAATTTTGTTATTTGGTCGCTTAATTTGACAAATGTTTGAACAGTCTCCTTATTTCATTGTTACCCGAAGTAAATCAAAGCAACAACCACATGGGCCAATCTAAACCTTATGGTTGAGATGTATCTACTTTGTTTTTTTAATTTCAAACGCAATTATTCTACTAAGAAACTCTTTAAAACAACTTGAAAACGGTGTTTTAATACTATTTTATTACCATAAACAAATTACTTTACTTTGCAATTTCATGATTATTACTGAACACTTAAGTTAGTTGTGCCTAAACCTAAAAGTGAGTACCGCACAATACTATAATGAACTGCCGAGGAATTCCAGTAATTAATGCCAGACTGTACATACTGGAACAAGGTAAGGATAGCCAAACAAGGCAAGGGGATAATCAAATAAGGCAAGGATAATCTTAGCTATATCAGTTATAACATAACTGTATATATATTTGATTGTTACAGTAGATTTTCAGTATGTTCTATTGGGAAATCCTATATAATGAGAGACTAAAAGCACACAACCATGGAACCTGAGAACACTTAACAGTGAAAAAAGTGTCCAACTGGATTGTGAATGCATTGTACGAGTTATAGTAAGACAAGTCTACTGAGTCTTTTATAATTTTGACATTTAATGCAACCACAAGCTGACTGTAAACACTTATCATCTTTCACTGTTAAACAAAACTTTCCTTTATGTTTTATATTATGACAGTTTGGAATTAATTTTACTTCTATACATGGTCATATTGTGAAATTTACATATGTAACCAGGTTAGAAAATTCGAGTCTGATAGGGGGCTTGAACACTATAGACCTTCTGTTTGCCTTACAAACTGCCCTAACCGACTTCTACTGCAATCTCAAATCACCAATATAGTTATTGATACATACTCCATCACACAAAAGTTCTGTAATTGTCCAAAATTTCTTATTGGAACTGAGAGCTGTGAATCGTATTTTTGTTGTTGAAAACCTTTGATATCACCATGGAATTATGCAAATAAACGGAATCGCAACTCGCGTACAGTATACAGATAACTCTTGTTTTAACAATAGGGACATTGCGAGACTGGGGAGACTTGAAATTAGCGTAAATGCGGCCATTTTGATACAAGTGAAGACAGATAGTGAATCTCACGGTATACTTCCATCTGGCAACTATAAATGCTTCTGGGTGATACATAGCACAATCAGATAAGCGTCTGACTGATACAGATGAGGGGCCTATGACGAGATCTCCGAGTTGCTATTCCGTTTGTTTTTAATTCCGTGATTTCAAAGAGCTCACAGAAAATTGATCAGCAGGAAATGGTAAAACGAACATCAAACACCCATTGTTCTGTTACCTAAAGACTGTTCTGTTACTTGTGCTTATATGGAGGTTTATCACTTGTAAAGGAACTTGAAGATTGATTTTTGTGTGCGCCTAAGATGTTTAATTATGGGGTAAATGCTACTAAACCCTTCGGTAGTTTAAAAAACATTTCAGCTGACAAGGCTGTAGACATAATAAAATTCTGCCTCGAAAACCAAGTGGAGATGGAAGGTTAGAGACTCCTATGCAGGAGGACTTATCTGATGTATACCTTGTATAAATATTACCGCGATATACATATTACAGGGAATATCCAAATAACTTTGAGTATACATACATGCGTGAGGACCTTGTGACAACTTCTGTCTGATTGTTTACATTCCATACCTGCATCTGCCAACACGCTTGAACCAGCAATAAATGTCAGTTAGAGTGATCAGGCGCGATACCAGATTCTTGTAGTAATTTATTTAATGGGTTGTTTATTCTTGAAATTACCTTTTATAGCACACAACATTTCAAGCAGTTATTCCATTTTGACCATCTATACTATATTGGTCAGAAATTTATCTCAGTAGTTTTCATTTTGAACATTGACTAATAATCAGCGCTGTGATTGGCTGATTATTACCCATTTGCAGTGGGTTACACTGAATACCGGAATCCACTTTTTTACCGGAATCTACCGAAATCCGTTTTTCGAATACCGAATCTACTTGATACAGTTTCTGTATTAACTTTATGGTATATAATGTATATTAATATGATATAGTTTATGATGTTTAACTCTTATGCAAAGTTTTAGAAAAAAATATTAAGCCAATCATGACTTAGGGAGGTGATTTTATTTCCCTTTGTTACATACTGCAAATCCTATGACCAGCGAATAGTAATATGGTACCAACTGGAATAAAAATACCTCCCTAAGTCATGAGTGGCTTAATATTTTTTTCTAAAACTTTGCATAAGATTTAAACATCATTAACTATATCATGTTAATATACATTATATACCATAAAGTTAATATAGAAACTGTATCAAGTAGATTTCGGTAGATTCCGGTATTCAGTGTAACCGTTTGCAGTTATAGGTATAACTGACTGACAAAACGGTTGACTACACACATTGCTCCTTTCATTGTTTACAATCATGTTTATTCATGTTTTTTTCGTTTGGCTGCAGAAGGGTTAGTTGATGGGATTAAGATTGAAGCCTTGAAGTAGTGTTTTCCTTGCCTCAAGAAAAATAAGACAAGTGATAATAGATATAACCAGGATAACCGAATAATATATATCGACTGACAAATATATTTCAAAATTGACTTGTTCACAGCTTTCTTTCTTAATCGCTAGCATAACCACAATTTCATATACGTAATGGTACCTGTTAGATTTTTTTAAAGGCATTTTACACTTTAAGACATCCTATCTGGAGCTCTGTGACATCTGTAAATAGGCCTAGTTATAGATAGATATCCTCTTCCTGTGTGTAGTGATTTCCAGTGTTTACTTTGCAAATCTTTCATTCCGACTATTGCAGTTTCAAATAATATAAAAAAATAAACTAGTCATTAACATCTGTTCTCCGTCGTCGTGGATATTTATTATCAAAACAAGTCGTGTTTTGTTGACATCATAACTAACAGAGGCTTTTACAATAAGAAAGGACAGCAGGCGTCATATAATAATGACGTAACAAATTAAAACACTGATTTTAGCCAGGGCTTGCAAATAGGCGTTGTTGTAATAAAATAGTTATTACTCATTTATTTGTTGATGAATAGCTGATAGTTCTGAACCAGAGATTCCCGCCATCTTTCGAAAGGGTTTGAATAAAATATAACACGAATAGATAAGATCCGGGGAAAGGACAGGCCTGCCTGCGTTTATTTGTTCTACTGACATTATTGCGGGCCTTGTTTTAGATGTGAGATAAATAGAGGATCTTACATGAGTGTTTATTCAATATCATATTTATGAAACGAGTTGACTAAAATCGTATGACACGAGCCTTGGCGAGTGTTTTATGATTTTAGTCAACGAGTTTAATAAAAATGATATTGAATAAACACGAATATAAGATTCTATTTATCACATAAAGAGGAATATTAAGAATATTGCACCAAAATGCATACTGAGCGTGTTTTATCAACCGGTTTCAAATTATGTTTATGTAACTAGTGACATATGATATTTATGTCACTGCTTTA
>JAULCC010531256.1:0-10721 GCA_032358795.1 Nuttallia obscurata | reverse complement strand
GGAACCTTTATTAAGCTCGCCAGAGGCTCGCTTATAAAGATTCCTGGACTCGTCTAATAAAATTTTATATAAAGTGACAACTCATTAGTTATCCTCTATATATTGCTTGTATAAGAAACTACGTGATGAATTTATTGCACCGGAAATAAGAAACGTTATGTGATGAATAGTTTTACAAACATATAACTAAAATAATTGAGCCACAAGTTCTACTAACATCAGTTTGTTGGTTTGACCTAGATTGTCTTACCAAAAATACAAATGTTACTGATATGGCGAAAAAAAGAAAAAATAATTATAACGATAAAGTGTAAGAAGGTTGGAAAAAACTGTTTCTGACATTATTTGTTTGCTTACTTTGCGTCACTTTCGGCCAGGCAGGGCTAATGGACGTCCCAGAGAGAGGAAAGCGGATACACAGAACTCCAGTGTATAGCACTGATACACGTGGGGCTCAAACTCGGCCGTCCACTTTATCCTGACACCAACAAACTAGTCGTAATGCTTACCCTTAATATGAATAGTGCTATATGAATGTTGGATGTTGAGTGGCTGAAACCTGCGAGGTGCCCTACTGAGTTTATGCCGTTTATTTGTAAAAACTTGACATTGATACAGAAAATGATCAGCGTCTTTTTCGAGACCACATTCACGTTTCCAAAAGTTCAAGATTGTTACATTTATTGCGAACTTGAATGGATTTAGGAACAAAAGTGGGTTTCAGCAAGATGATATTTCATAGACTTGATGTTATATTTTTTACTGCAGTTTTATCTCATCTGGGGACTGTTTTATCAAACTTCGTACGATCGTTCGTATATTTTTCTTAAATTATTTCGTACAAACTTTCGTACTCGACTGTGATGTATAGTAACAGCCACCACCATACACCCGAACGGTTCCTACCTTTCGCGGGAATTCTTCGTAAATTTCGCCCTGGGGCATGTGTTTTTTTATCGTACGAACTTCGTTCGAAATTCTAAATTCTTAGGTATTTTTAATAAAATACTGTACGAAGTTTTTATTTACGAAATCGCAAATTTACGAAGGTTTAATATGAACTGACAAAATCAAAGTAAAATATCCCTATTAATGTGTTATTCATGTATCAATGTTGTTCAATCAGTTTAATAAAAAAATGATTATGTTTTGATTTTTTATTTTCAAATCTATTTCTTCACGGTAAACACGATTACACATATTCCTATTATATTAGGTTAAGCATAACTCACGTGCCGCACCGTACCAAACCACCGACATGTTTCGAACACTGGAGCCGGGTCATACCGTAATGGTGTGGTTTAGCCCAATCTGTCCCTTTGTTTTTTTGCCTCAGTTTCTTCTGGGTTTCGTCTGTCTGTCTTCGTTTCTGTCTGAAAACGCTTCCAGCAGTGTTTAAAGTATTTCAATTTGTTAGTTTGTTTATTTGGAAATTAACGTCGCTTTTACAGTTTTTTTTTCTCAGTAATATCGTGACGTCCAGCTCATTACAGGTGGAGGAAGGCCCCGTGGGACGCCTGAAACTATTTTAGGCACAGAGTGCACCCGGCTAGAACCGCCGACCTACCGCAAGCCAGCTGAAAGGCTTTCTCAATTGAAAAATCCGAAGTGTCTAAAGGTATCATATCAGTGTTTAAGTATTTTAATTTATTGTTCATTATAAGTTGTTGTCGAAATTGTCTTCTTT
Organism: Nuttallia obscurata; assembly: GCA_032358795.1. Classification (NCBI taxonomy): domain Eukaryota; kingdom Metazoa; phylum Mollusca; class Bivalvia; order Cardiida; family Psammobiidae; genus Nuttallia; species Nuttallia obscurata. Next base: position 9,034 of record JAULCC010531256.1, on the reverse strand, counting down.
TATGCAGATGATACAGTAGGGGGTCGATGTTACGGCTTAAAAGTTCATTTTGATAGGTCTTTGCCGATTTTGGAACACATCTTGTACTTCCTTATTCAGCTTTCGCTTTCGTTACCGTTATTTTAACCCATGATGCAGTGCTCAGTGTCTTAACATTTAGCCTGCTGAAAAAATTGTCGTCTGCTTAAACTGTCGTCTGCCCAGATTTCAAAATTCACCAGAATCGCTAAATATTAAGATAAACCATTGGTCGCACGTCAAACAGATTGGATCCTGATTAGACGCTGAGTAACTCTGCGTCTAATCTGGATCCAAACTGTTGGCAAATTCTTTCACGCTAAAGGTTATAACACACGTACGTCTGATTTTAGCTCAAGTCTTGTTCTTGAAATGCACGAGCTGAAAGTGAGATCTCCTGTGGAAGTTGACAATTCACGAAGTCATTATTCCAACAATCGAACAATCCCCATGCAAAGTTAACACTTCCAAGATCTAAGCACGCTTAAAAACTATTCCATCACATATTTCAGAAACCGCCATATGTCATTATAAGAATCGGCAAATATCAGCGAACAAAATCAATCAAGTTTGCGATGATTTTGTACTTGAGCATATTTTAAAACTGTTCTTCATTTCCTTAGGCTGCATACATATCCCAAATTCTTATATTCTATAATTCATGGAACTTTATAAAAATGCTTATGTAAAGAACAACATCACATGAACATAGTTGTAACATATTTTTCGATCAACTCGTTTTAAATAATGCATGATTCTTAAGTTAGTTTACGAAAATATGCTCTCTGGGATACCATTATTTGGCCAGCTGTGCTGAAAGGTAATGTAACCGATTAACAAAATTCTAATCAGTTGCCTGTTGCTTTTAGTGAACAGGTCGACTAAATACATCTATTTTTAGGTGAGAAATTCCTACGAAATAAAATGAATGTATGTTTTGATCTGTTTTATTTGCGATCATCTCTTCTCTACACTTACACTTCTATATATAAATTGTAATGAGTCGGTGATGTATTTTATTTTCCTAATCTAAGTACTTAAAAGAGGTAAAGTCTTCAGTCAGGACGAGCTGTCACAATTGGCGTAATCTTGCTGCTCTCATCTACGGTGATCTGTAAGAGCCATCGTGATTTAGCGCCGTCGCCCTAAAGTCGAAATTGCTAAAACAAAGTGATATATTGACGCGAGAACGCGATGCGAAACATATCGCGTTTAAGCGCTACAAATATCGTGTTCTCGCGTTTTCGCCCTACTGCCGGGAAGGCGATATTTGTAGCTCCAGGTTCGAATCCTGCACACGGCAAGCTATGAACTGTCAGTCTGAGTAACAGATGTCTCTTTAATTTGATTTCATATGAGAAAATTCTTTTGCACCAAAAAATTGAAATTTAATCATTTCCTCTGTAGTCAGGTTACTGTTGTGAATGGGAAATAACTCGACTTAACACTAGCATAGCGTCGGCTTAATTTCAAATCCTCATATAGCCAGTTTTCTAAATTTTATAGAACCGACATTTTTGTTTCTCATTGTTTTAAAACTTAACAGAATCTTTTTAAATATATTTCGGATACTTTTAAGATATCATGACAAACTGTTTAAAACAACTGATTTTTGCATTTGTGAAAAACGATTGATGAGTAATTTCGTATATGATCGTTGGACACAAGTTTTACATTTTAATACGACTTTTTTGTTATTCATATAAGCTCGTTTGATACAAGTTTTACATTTTTAATACATATACGACTTTTTGTATTGTGGTACTCACTTTCTTAATGAAGGACGAGGTTTGATCTAAAGGATTATGCACCAATCAGCATACGATATCTTGTCACATGACGTTTTCAGCACCTACGATTTGCGTAGGAGTACGTCTATTTTCATAATCTACACTATGTCACAATGATTCCAGCAATGTCAAAAACTTGTTTTCCGAAATACTGGTGTATACGAGGTTTTGAAATTAAGCCGATGGTAGTGTCAAAGTTAGTTGTTTAACCAAACCTCAGAATATTCTTGTTGTTTTTTATGTATGCGTTTATACATATAACATCTAGGGTTTGTATGGTTTATTTGTACAAAATTTACATAGTTTAACTAATGTTCGAATCCTTTTCACAACATATCGGTGGATATCACTGTCTACAGAGACCTCGACCGTATTGTTTGGCATTACAAAAGGTGTATTGTTTTAAATGAATATAGTACAAAGTGGTTGTAAAACTCATCACCCTTTCAACTTCAAATACTTCATACCGTTCGAGTCTAGACATGAATTACAGCTGGCGCCGACTCTAGACATCGCTGGTGCAAATTGGTAACCGAAAGGTCGGTGGTTCGAACCCACCAATGGCAGTTTTATTATTGCAAAAAAGGTTAGGATGAAATGAAATGAAATCTTTGAGTGTCCATGTTTTGCATTAAAGAAATTGCAAATAGATGTTAGATTAAATATGTCTCCACAATGCTTTATATTGTAGCCATATAATGTACAAGGATTGCGAAGATTAAAAAGTTATTGTGTTTGAAAGAAATTTAGCTAGAAATCAGTTTTCTTATCAAAATTTAAAGGCGCAGTAGCATAGTGAATATGATGTCCGCCTTGCGTTCAGGAGGTTACGGGTTCGAGCCCCGAAGGGGACCTTTCTCCTGATCTTCAAGTGTTGACACCAAGTACTGGTTCTAACCAGGAAACTGATTCGAAAGTGTTTCTACAAGCAATAAGCTTTCAACACAATTGAGCTAAAATAAATAAGTTTAAACTAAAATTCATTTAAGCTTTTGTTTTTGCTTAGTTTGATTTATTTAGCTATCTCTTTTACGAGAGAGTGTATTATTTCATGAAGTAAATGTGGTAGTTTATGAATATTTCAAATACGACAGCCGTAATTATCGAGTGGTTAGTACTTCACGTTGTGGACGTGACACGCAAGTGCGAAATAAAATATAAAGTTGTTTTATTGTTTATTAAAAATACTAAAACCACATGTATATACATGTATCGTATATATAGCCTTCCTCTGTGTTCTCTCTAAGTCTCGAGCTTTGACTCACTGAATGTATATGGTTTTACTTTCTATGTTGGCGATGTCATCACCACCACCAGTGATATAATATTTTGACATGTTCGGCATAATCGAACCATACTTACAAAATTTAGCATCATAATTAACTAAAAGAAAATCAGACATGGGTCTCACATACCGTGATTAGGGTGCACTGAGTGTTGATACAATCAATCTCGCAGTTAAAACGCAACGTGCGTCTATTTTATAACAATAGCAATCAAATTCCACATTTACCCGAGTTTATGAATTATCAAAACCATAACTGATATGAAGACTCGATAACAGTGTTGACTCTCGACGACAAAAGTGTATTTGAAATGCAGAACAATACCATAAAATATGTTTTTGTGTTTTAGCTAAGCATGACGTTCGCGATAACATGCGAGTTTTTCCGCTTACGGTAAAAAGAACAAATACGATACCCACAATTCCGATACCCGATAAGATTTCAAGAAAACAATAGACTTAGTCAGGTATGTACCTCGGGTTATACCGATAAAAATATCTCATGTTTGGCAATCAGTGAAAAGTAAAAGTATTTTATAAATATTTGACTATAAGGATTTTATCTCTCACGTCTCTGTTCAACCTGTTATGTTAATTAATTCTAACATGTTTTCGAGCTAAGGTAAGTAATTTACATTTATATATATCACGTATATTTGTGAGTTCAATTACCTTTTTAATGTACTGTATATATGCTAATAGACATATCATAGACATATACATATACATAGCATTTTACCTGAAATAAAAGCTTTTCTTGTATTTGTATGCCACAGCACATAGAGAGGGATACATTAATCCTTATTATATTATTGACGAATCGAAGCACTTTTGCATACGGAGAACATTAATATCAGATTACGAAGGAAGCTAGTGAGAACAAGTTATTGTACTAAACTATTTATGTTAATATAAGTCCTCTGTGGAGGACTAACCACCGAAAGCGTTCGAAATTGAAATATACCCAGATGGCTGGTTTTGTTATATATTCTTTATGCATATATTATGTACATTTAATTGCCATATTAATACATATTAATGAAGTATATTTTCAGTTATGAATATTCACCAGGTCAAAGTTTAATGTAGATACGTTTAAAATAAGACTGCTGGGCGAATTTCACTGTAGTAAGAATTGTTAGGTCTTGAAGAATTGTTAGGTCTTGAAGAATTAAGTCTTGAAGCTACTGCACTCCAGATATGGCCTGGGATATTTAATATCTGAAAACTGTTGAAAGTGTTCAGTAATATTAAAGAAACATGGATGTACTATGATAGGAAGTGACTTGTGGTAATAGTAACAAATGTATATAAAGCCACTCGAAATTAGTAATTTTACCTTTAAAACTTACCCCGTTAGTCACGGTGTAGACGTTTTAAGCGTGGCTTGATTGACTTAATGTGAAACAGTCAGAATAACTTTAGTTTCATTCTGAAACCTCTTGCATTCATGTTAATTTCTTATTCCCAAGTTTTGCTAGATGTATTGATACTTCTGAAATGTTTTAACCAAAGTTGGCTTTTAGTCGCTTTAATAAATATATCAGTGCTTTCTAATAACAAATTCTATAGTTTTTTTATTGTTTTGCGTCTACGTATTCCCGACGTTTAAAGCATACATATCCCTTTGTCGCTCGAAGTTTTCCTATCAACACTGGCTTAGCTAGAATCTGTTAACTCGTTCGAATGCAGCGACGAACGAATTTATTGCAACTTAACTGCAAGAACGGAAAGACGTAGGCTTAACGAATGAATACTTCTGATTTTGATAAGAGCTGGTCCCCTGCAAAAAGGATTATAATGCCATAAATATAGACAATGAAAATCTTGGATTGAACAAGAAATAACACACACTGTGTATAAAAGTTTTTGTAAATCTAAACAGGGATTTGGGCCGCTTATTTCGAAATATCCTTGACTTATAAAAAAAATATCTGCTTTCTTAACATCAGTTACAACATTATCTATATTTTGATTGTTTGTTTGATTTACGTCACTTTCTGCCAGCTAGGTCTCATGGACGTCCCAGAGAGAGGGAAGCAGATACACAGAACTCTTCTGTAGAGAACTATGTTTTTTTTAACGTGCCCAGTGTATAGCACTGATACATGTACACGTGGGGGCTGAACCCCGGCCGGTCACTTTATCCTGACACCGACAAATCAGTCGTAATGCTAACCCAAAATCCTGAGCGTCAAGGAGGGAAGCCATTACTACCATTTTTTAAAGTCTACCACTTGAGCTAACCGGGCGGTCCTATATTTTTGAAATCACACATAACAATGCCGTTTTTAGTTTTTTGTTACAGTGGTCATGTAGGTGTAAAAACTTCTCTACCTGAATTTTGTTGAAACATTTCTTCATAATGGAAATGAAATCTGACCATTTATCGTTACAAGTGAAAAAATAAACTTATATCACAATCATGCCTGATACATATTCATGATGCCTGATACAACGCTCGCATAATCGAACTTGCCAGTGGTGCATGAAAGTTGTGCTTTTTGTTAAAACGTGTACTGTCTGTTTATGGCTAAAGTACCGACTGCGCGTTAAATGTTGAAATCCTTTTTGTGTGTTTATTTATTTACGACACTGTCTGTCATTTAGGGCAAATGAATGTCCCAGATAACTGATATTGGAATTAGAGAACTCTTCTGTAGAACTATCTGGTTCGTGTATGTGCCCAATAGCGTTGGTACACAGGGGACTGAACCGCGGCCGGTCACTTTATCCTGAACCTGACGTGTATATGTCTGTGGTAATACTAACCCCGAATCCTTAAGGGAAAGCCATTGCTACCAATTAAAAGTCTTTAATTCGACCCTTCATCGCCCGGTTAGCTCCAGTGGTAGTGTGTCCGCTTTTCATGTTGGAGGCCGCGGGTTCGATCCCCGGTTGGGTCAAACCAAAATATTGGTAGTATTGGCTTTCCCTCCTTGGCGCTCAGGATTTAGGGTTAGCATTACGACTGTAATGGATAAAGTCAACTGCCGGGGTTCAGTCCCAACGTGTATCAGTGCTATACACAGAACAGAAGAGATCTCTATATCCGTTTCTTTCTCACTAGAAGGTCCATTAGCCCTTTAGATGGCAGAAAGTTACGTAAATGAAACAAACAAACCCGCACCAGAAGCGGGTGCTTAATTACTGACCGGACCGAATTGTCAGTGTTTCATGTTTCATGCTTATGGTAAATTAAATTATAAATATTGGATTACGAAGGATTTGCAAATGACTAAGGACAACCACATGCGCCATTTCACAGAGGTGGCTGCGGTTTCGAACCCCGATGGATCGGAGTCATAAGACACCAGACACTGAGTCTACTCCGGAATTTTACTCTAATTTTTTTAATGTTTAAACGTGCGCTAAACTCAACGGCGATAAGTTTTTCCAATATTCGTTTGATTTTAATATCAAAATTTATTTACTACGTTAGATGATTTAAGTCAGTAACTTTTAAGTAAGTGAAACAACTTACATCACTGTGTTGCTGAAATAGATTGTAGTGACGATTTTTTAGAATATCACCAGTTATTTTTATTTAACAACAAAAACAACAAAAAATTACACATAGGGTGATTTGAAACACATTTCAAAGTTTTTATGCATTCAATCAAACTGAGATAACACTCGATATAAAACCGATAAAACGAAAGAAAAACACATTCACGACCAGTAACAATGCAATAATTAATTTGTAACACCCCTAAAGGGAGAGAATTTACGACGTTTTATTGACTACCTAGCGTTATCTTATTGTATCTACGATCTTGCTGACATGTTATGGATCAGTGGAATTCAATGTGTCCAGAGTATGCAAATGTGTCAAAACTTAAGAATTCTTAAATTTACGAGCTCAGTCTATATTCCTACAATGCGTATATAGTATAATTACAATATCCTATGGCCCGTCACAGCTCGGAAAAACTATTAGCTTCGACTGAGTGCATGCCTATTTTTGTATTTGTGTGGATTTCCCAATTCGAAATTATATTTCATGGAATTTATTGGTGAATTAGGACAGATCGCATTATTTTATTTTTTATTTATTCAACGTTTGGCACTATTAATAAATTCCAATTATGCGTATTATTTACAGCATACGGGTAAAAAATGGACGTCTCAAGTACAACACCGGAAAGCAAAACTGTGGGTTTGGGAACGTTTGTGGTGTCGTGCGCATGCGCAACCCTTGGACTGATGGTGTCTACGTGTTTCCTCATCTTCCACATCTTCCACAGGCGCAACAAGTGAGTGAGCCATTTTTTTAACCCTCAGATTGCTGAAATAAAATTTCTGTCTGATTAAAATGTCGTCTGCCTGGATTTTTTTTAATTAATCGGATTTGCGTGATATTTTGAGAAACAGTTAGCCGAGTGTCAAACAGCTTTGATCCGGATTAGACGCCGAATCGGCGTCTGATCTGGTTTCAAGCTTTTTGCATATTCTATCACGGTAACATTTTATTCTTATTATATATTATACATTTTTCTTTATCCAAAATGGTCTCAATTGGAGTTTTTTCCACCCAAACAATCCTGTTTCTCACGCAGTAAAACGCTGGCGCTATTCTACCCAGCAAGGGAAAGCCGTCCCGCTTCGCCACCTCCTTAACACCATCCCTGTAAAACACTAACTTAGATTTTATTATTATTATTATACTTAGCACAATTTTCATATATAAGTTCGCTCAGAAGTGCTTTACAGATGTACATAGATTGCATACATAAAAAATACAAAACAATGGTAACAACTATTGTAGGGATTAAAAGCTTATCATGTAGGTTAAACATAAATCTGTAGGAGTAAAACATTAAAAAAATCTGTAAAAAAATAAAAACACAACAAATAAATAAAACATTATTAAGACAATTTTCATATTATAGAAGTAGTGGTAATAATAGTTAATGAAATAAAAGTGCAATGGACTTGTAAAACTAGTAAAGATAACCATGGTGTATTTGTAATGACTCGCCTTTCTCAATGTAGTGGGTTCCAATACATTAACAGGAGTAACTCCTCCGGAGCCGGGGCCTCCGTGGCCGAGTGGTGATAGTCGTTGACATGCAATCTCTCAGTCCCTCACCGCCATGGGTTCGAATCCCGGTCTGGGCACTTCAGATTTTTCAAGCGAGGAAGCCCTCCAGCTGGGTTGCGGTAGGTCAGTGGTTCTACCCAGGTGCACTCTGTGCCTGAAATAATGTACAGAGGTCACACGATGTCTTCCTCCACCTGTATAGAGCTGAGCGATGCGATATGACTGAAATACTGTTCAAACGACGTTTAATTCCAAATAAACAATAGGCAAACTCCTCCTGCGCCAAATATGATACTATTGTCTGCTTAGGTTGAAATTTGCAAAGATTTTGTTTAATTATTTTGAACAATGTTAGTAGGAGTCATTGAACTGTATGATGAGAATGGTAAACAATGGAGACTCTGTATCTGTTTAGTCAGTCTTGTATAGGTTTAAAAATACACTTTTGGCAGTGAAATTGTACAGACTTGCAAATTTCATTTCTTTTTTCCTCAAAACATGATGTTTTTTATGGATACCCCATTTAAAAACTACCCTAACATCTTTAACGTTTTATATGTTTTCATCAACCTTCTACATAACTTGATCTGCCTTCAAATATTTCTGTTTAGAAATGCAGTCGAAAAAGCAATTAACTAATTTTTTACACAGATTAGACTATTACAGTTGCCAATAATATACAGTTAGTAAATTTTAGAAGTTTTTTATATCTATTTTAGTTTTGCGAAAACAATCATGTGTATTAACAGGCCGTCACATAACTGTAATATGTAAGAAGGAAATGTTTACAATAACGTGAAAAAGATTTTTTTAGAATTGTTGCCCCATGTGGGCCTGGGGCGTGCTAACGTAGCACAAGAATTTGGCCCACTGCTTAACCCTGGCATGATCGTAAGA
>JAULCC010531145.1:0-10721 GCA_032358795.1 Nuttallia obscurata | reverse complement strand
GAATGATCTTTGGGTGAACATTTACCAAAGTTGCTAAAATAAACTTGATCCATTTAGAACTCTGGTTGCCATGGCAACGGAAAGAAAAAAAAATGAAAACTTTAAAAAAAACATCTCCTTCAAAACTACTGGCCAGATTTCAAAATAATTTGGTACAGATGTTTCTTGGGTCAATCTCTACCAAAGTTGCTAAAATTATTTGGATCTGCCAAAAAACATGGCCGCCAGTGGCGGGGCTAATTTGCCTAATATGTATATAGTGAAATCTTTAAACGACATCTCCTCTGTAACAACTGCACAGATTTTGATCAAATTTATCAGGGATAATCCTTGGGTGACCATCTACCAAAGTTGCTATAATGATTTGGATCTGCAAAAAAACATGGCTGCAAGGGGCAGGGCTAATTTGCCTTATATGTTTATATAGTGAAATCTGAAAATGACATCACCTTTGAAACAACTGCTCAGAATTTGATCAAATTTGGCAGGGTTCATCCTTGGTGAAGCTCTACCAAATTTGCTAAAGTTATATGGATCTGCCAAAAAACATGGCCGCCAGGGGTGGGGCGAATTTGCCTTATATGTATATAGTGAAATATTTAAACAACATCTCCTCTGAAACAGCTGCACAGAATTTGATCAAATTTGGCAGGGTTCATCCTTTGGTGAAGCTCTACCAAATTTGCTTAAGTTTTATGGATCTGCCAAAAAACATGGCCGCCAGTGGCGGGGCTAATTTGTCATTAATGTATATATAGTGAAATCTGAAAACGACATCTCCTCTGTAACAACTGCACAGATTTTGATCAAATTTGGCAGGGTTTATCCTTTGGTGAAGCTCTACCAAAGTTGCTAAAATTATTTGGATCTTTCAAATACATGGCCACCAGGGGCGGGGCGAATTTGCCTTATATGTATATACTGAGATCTTTAAACGACATCTCCTTTGAAACAGCCTCACAAAATTGATCAAATTCTGCAGGGATGATCTTGTGGCAAAACTCAACAAAAAGTTGCTTTTTTGAACTTGATATAATTATAAAGAACTCTGGTTTTCTTGGCTGTGTTTTAGTACAGGTTATTCTGTTATAATGTACTCAGGTGAGCGATCTAGGGCTATATGGCCCTCTTGTTGTCTTTGTTTGCGCCAAACACATATGCCAATTAGGAAGTTCTCGCGCCACTTTCTTATTTTCTATCGCATTTGTCGACCGACAGCGTGATCCCTGTTCATTCATGTTTTATGTACTATGCTTAGAAAAGTGGGTGGGATGTATTATTATCTGAACGATCATCTTGATTTGGGACATTCGAAACCATGCCTTATTCAAAATAAAAAGCATGGTCCCCGGCATTTCGAATAACTGGGATTCGACTAGTTTTTTTTTTTTTTTTTTGTCCTTGACAATCTAGTGACCCTGACTTTTTATGATTTTTTTTACCAAAATTGATGATGACAAACCAGTTAACAAGTTCCATTGAATTAAAAATAATCTTAATTTCTATAACATTACGTATTTGAAAAAAATTCATTTGCATCAATGTAATGTATTTGGATTTGTAAACTTGAAGATAAGATGTAAAAAAAAGATGGAGGAGCTTGTTTAGACAGGCCCAAATTCCACCAACAATACTTAGCGCTAAGAAGATTTTAAGTCTAAAATGTTGAAGATATGTGTTTTACAATTCATACCTTATGAAATATTTAAGTAAATAACTATGCAGAAACTATTTATTGCATTGAGGATACTATTCAAGTTTCTAGTTGATATATGGAGTTGTGGACATTTGTGATGTACATTTGTGAAAATGTGATGTTTCAGGTAGTGGACCTTAGCCCAGTAGAGACAGAGTGGTTGTCAAATCATATGGGACATTCTCTAAACATTCATAAGAACTTTTACCGCCTGCACGATTCAGTTATTGAGTTGGCTAAAGTTTCGAAGGTGTTAATGGCAGTTGATAATGGAGAAATTGCCAAATATCAAGGGCAAAGGTTGGAGAATATGGGCATTGAAGGTACAGTCTTTTTTATTTTGGTTTGAACTTGAAACAGTTGGGGTCACTTTTGATCAACCTGGAAGCATGCAAGACCTATTACTCTTTCTTTATTTATTTTACCTTTTTCGCTTTGTTTGATTGTCATTCTGGCCTGTAACTCAGACACAATAAGAAAAAATAGTTGAAACTGTATACACTGTTTAACACAAGCAAATGTACATTGTTCATTACTCTTCCCTGCTTTATGTCAGACATAAATAATTCTTATGAAATATTTGCTTATTAGAGACAAAACTAACATATAGTCAATTCATTATAGTTATGAGAAAGATGAGCCTTGGTATTCCTTGTGGTTCTCTTGTTTTGCATTTTACTTATACTTAATTTCTTATTAAGAGCTGAAAGTTGACGAAGTGGAAAAAGAAGAGAGTGATGTTGAAGTTGAACCTGATATTGATGATACCATTTTCAACACAGAATTGGCAGGTTTGTCATCTTATCCAGTGATTTGTTATTACTTGGACTCCAAAAAACATTTATTAATGCTGGCTTGCCAAAAAAAGAGGGTTGGTTGGTAAGAACTTTTTAAGATATTTTATATGTTAATTCTTCCTTTTACGTACACCCTAATGCTTGGAAAAGGTTTTGCATGAATGTGCTACAAAACAATCATTAACATTTATTTTGTTGAAATAAGTGAAACTAAAAAAAAAAACTAAAAATTTTGGCAATGAAAATCGGGTTGCCTTGGAGCCACCAGAAATAAAACCTTTTTTGGCCCTAAGATAACAATATTATTAAATTGCTTTTGTGATTGTCAGGCATCCATGCGTGTGTGCATCCAAGTAACTGCATCTTACGTGAGATTTTACTTTAAACGACTATTCTTCAAAAACCGCTGGATGGATTTTGTCCAAACTTCACAAGAATCATCCTTATGATGCTCTCTATCAAAGTTGTACAAATTATTTTGATTTGGTGAATGGGTAGGTCACAAGAGCTAAAAATAGATTTTTAAAATGCAATCTTGGAAAATCCTTTCCTGCAAAACTGTAAGGCCTAGAGATTTAATATTTGGTGTGTAGAATTGTCTTATTAACATCTACAAAAGTTATAAACATCAGAACCCTGGGGTCAAAATTGGCCTTGCCCCAGGGGTCACTTCATTTTTCATAAGTTTATAGAAGGAAAAAATAAATAGAAAAATCTTCTCCTGAGAAACCACATGGCCTGGAGCTTAGATATTTGGCATGTAGCATTGTCTAGTGGATCTCTACAAAAGTTGTTCAAATTATTACCCTGAGGTTAAAATTGGCCCCACACCAGGGGTCACTTCATTTTTCATGGGTTTATTTAGGGAAGAAAACTAGAAAAATCTTCTGATGAAAAACCACATGGCTTAGAGCTAAGATATTTGGCATGTAGCATTGTCTAGTGGATCTCTACAAAAGTTGTTCAAATTATGACCCTGGGGTCAGAATTGGCCCTGCCCCGGGGCTCATTTGATTTAACATAGGCTTATATTGGGAAAAAATAGAAAAATCTTCATCTCAGAAACCATTTGGCCTGGAGCATAGATATTTGGCATGAAGCATTGTCTAGTGGAACTCTACTAAAGTTTTTCAAATTATGACCCTGGGGTCAGAATTGTCCCTGTCCTGGGGATCATTTGTTTTACATATAGTTAAATAGGAAAAACGTTAAAAATCTTCTATGAAACCATTTGGCCTTGTGATTAGATATTAAGTATGTAGCATCATCTAATAGTCCATTACAAAGATTTCAAATCAGGGCCACACAGTAATAAATGACCCCGCACCAGGGCTCACTTATTTAACAAAGAGTTATATAGGAAAAACTTGAAAGTCTTTTCCTCTGAAACCAGATGGCCTAGAGCTTAAATATTTGGTATGTAGTATTGCCAGGGTAAAATGTTTAAGATTGCATTATATCAGAATTATGTCTCCCCCCATAAAATGGGCAAGACATATTGTTTTTAGCTTCGTTGTCTGTCTGTCCGTCACGCTTTCGTGTCCGCTTTATATCTTTTGAACCCCTGGTGGGATTTAAAAAATTACTGCACAAATGTCAAGTATGATGAGACGATGTGCAGTGCATATGTTTGACCAAGGTTGGTTCAAGGTCAAGGTCAAAGTTTAAGGTTAAATATTGTATGACTGTATTACTTGTCCGCTCTACAACTCTTGAAGGGATTGTGACATTTTAAAATGATTTGGCACAAATGTAAAGTACCATGAGACAATTTGCAGAGCGCATGTTTGACCAATGTCATTTCATGGTCAATGTGATAGTTCAAGGTCAAACTTATTGTGACCGAATTTGTTGATTTATTGTTTTGTTAAGTTGATTTGTTTAGCTCATGTTTGACCAAGGTCTGCAGAATATCAGGATTACTGTGAGTTCAAGGAAAACCATATTGTGACTGTATTTTGACTACCATTTAAAAAATTAACCCTCTTTCCCATGTTCCAGATGGGGTATTCATCACCTTCTGTGATAGCTCTAGTTTACGATTCCACCTTCCTCTACAAAAAAAAAATTGTTTCCATCCAGTGACATATGGGGGGAGACATGATTGCTTTCGTTTCTGAAAGCACCGTCTAGTTTTGTTTGTTTTAAAGTTAAAAACCTTGAAATCAGTTGTTGCAGTGATACTCAGGTGAGCAATTTAGGGCCATCATGGCCCTCTTGTTTGATCTTCATAAGTCTTTCTTTGTTTGATGGCAACGTCATTGCACATTAATACCCCGTTTTGAAAAGAAAGTGACAAATTGGCATCTCTGCTGTCAACAGATAGGTCATTGTCAGGCGACACATCCAACTCACAGAGTTCTAGGTAAAATAGATATCCTTGCAAATACAAAGTTTTAGCTACAAAATGATGTCCTTGAATACAACAAAACAAAATGTCTATATCTTTGTCAAGCTATTAATTGATTATAATTATTAGGATTTACTGCCCTTTCAACAGAAAGTCCTATTGGGTTAGTTCTGTATATTCTTATTCTTTATATTTGTATGTTACAATGGTCAGAAAATTTTATGCATTATAAATCACATGAGGAAATTTTGATTCAATGATTTTCATAGGCATATGATGTCACATTTGAAATTGGCAACAAGAGTTTGTACACAGTCCAGAGCCATTATTAATGGGCCGATTTTCATCAAATTGTCTCAGAATTTGTATATGAGGTTCTTATTGTGCATCCGAGAGTCAGTTCTCCATAATTCGAAAAGTCTAAGGATCTATGGCGAATCCAAGATTTGAACCAAGGACGTCAATTTTTAAATACTTATAAAATCGGTCCTATTTGAGGTAGAAAGATGAAATTTTGGTCAGTATGTAGGTCTCTGAAGGTCTCAAACATTTTGCGGAAAATAAACGTCATATGACGTTGATGAAAATGTATTTCTAATTTTAACAAGATTATTTCTATATGTTGAAATTGTCAAAGGACAATGAAAATTTAAAGATGTATGCTTCAGAAGATGAAATTTTGATTTCAATGATTTGTCCGTTCTTCAAAATTAAAAAAAGTCCAAGGATCTTTGACGAATCCAAGATTTGAACCAAGGACGTCAATTTTTAAATGCTTATAAATTCTATCTTTTTTGAGGTAGAAAGTTGATATTTTGTCAGTAAATATGTATATAAAAAAAATTGCAGAAAGTCCTATCATTTGTATCAACGAATGACATCTAGTTTACATTGTTACAGTTTCAAGAGAGTCTTCATTAATTTGTTTTTTCAGTCTGCCAGCAAGATGAATCTGGACTTCTGCCGGGAAGTGACTGTCAAGTTTCGAGCTTACTAAAGCTTCCACATCTTAATCGCAGAAGAAAGAGACTAGACTTGGAAAAGGTAATTTTTTTAAGATTAGTATTGGTATCTTCCATATAATGACTTTCTTCAATAGTTTGAAGAAGTAAGTCACTTTAGAATGTTGTACATTTATGGTGTGTATTGCAGGCAAAATGATATTAAGGATCTGGAAAGATGACATTATTATGAATAAAATTTAATCTTAAAACCAGTTAGGAATTGTGTTGCCATGGTGTGCTATTTTAGTAGGCACGAAAGTTGTTAGTAAAATTTTCAGCCCAGCAATTTTTGTAGAAGAATATTACAATATTTTTTTTATTATACACGCCTCTGCTATAACATAGTTTTAGGGTTGGGGTATACTTGAATTACTTTGTATGTTCATTTGTAAAATTTGGTTCAGATCATTTCTTGAAAACCCTTGGAAGTTCAAATTTGCTTAGTTTTCTGCCACTGAATAATTCACAATATATACTGCATGCCCATTGTGTGTGTGTGGGGGGGGGGGAGGGGGGAGTAAATCATCTTCAGTGATAGATCTAGTTACTGTTGCCATATTTCACAGGCCAGGAATACAACCAAGTCGAAGAGCAGCTCAGTGTCAGAACATGAGGGAGAAGCCAATGGCGATTCATCCCCCAACAGTCCAGTGCCCAAAATGCAAGGTAAATCATCAGTGTATTCCATCAACTTTGCTGTGCATATAAAGGTAACATGAAAGATTCCTTTCTGTGTGCAATTGATATAATAATCTCTTGTCTCGCTTAAAGATATTTGTTGAAAAATTAATTTATCACTTATATGTTATTGTGTTTTCCAGCTTTGGAAACTGATGATGATGACTATGTTCAGTGTAAAAGAAGAAAAAGAGTTAAAGGTTTGTGAAATATGATTTGAATTTTTGCTAGTGGTAGTTGATTGCAGCCAACATGTAAACAGTAACCTAACATGCCTATCTGCGTAATATTAGGGCTTCCACTATTCTATTTTTTCCTATAATTGGCAAAATTTCTTTATTTTGGGTATATTTTTAGGGTAAGCAAAAAAACGTTGTTTTGAAGTACAGTGTAACCTCTGAAATCCGAACACCCTTGGGACCTACCAAAAAGTTCGGAATTTGGAGGTTTCCGGAATTCAGGGGTTCAGAATGAATTGGACCAGTGCATATTTACTGAAGATTCTTTATGGTTATGAATTATACTTCTTTTCCTCTCTATCCCTCCATCTTTCTTTTTACTCTCATTGTCTGATTAAGCCTTATAAATTATGCTTCTAATGATACCCCTAATACAAACAAACTGTTGAGATGTTTATTGCCAAAAATACCAATTAATCTAACACTACTTTAATCATTAACAATGTGTAACTATGTAACTGCCAGTTCCTTTGTGTTTGCAAGTGAAAACATATCCTTACCCATGTCAAAATAATAGACTGATTGTGATTCAAACAGGTGTCAAAAAAGATCAGTGCTAATTAATAAACAACTGATCAGGGAAAAAATGAGGGGAGGAATTGCCCCAGGGCTTACAATTTCAGGTTAGATTACCTGTCAAGTTAGTAGCACTGTTCGGATTTCAGAGGTAAAATAGTGCTGATATAACCCAAAATATACAAAATAATTGTACGGAATTCAGAATTCAGAGGTTCCGGAATTCAGGTTTTATTTACATTTACATAGAAGGGGAAATTTCGGGACCAAGAAAATCGTCCGGATTTCAGAGGGTCCGGAATTTGGAGGTTACACTGTATACTATTTTAATTTGCTGAAAACCATTGTATAATTTCTGTTTATGAAACTTCATTAAATAATCCTAAATCCATAAGTAATATTTCTTGTACTGGATGTTTGCATGTAAACTTCATAGTGATTTTTTCCATTTTCCTTTTTCGTTTCTTGGCCTTTAATTCACTATTTTTTAAAATATATTACATCCATTAATGTTACCGCTCTCTTTGGCATTACAGGGCTACATCAGTGCCTTGTGATGTCATACCATGCAGTTGTTCTTCAGTATGACATTGTACTGGTTGGGGCCAAATTTATTCCCATCCCAGTGTTATGAGGTTTACAAAGCCTTATGTAGGGGAAACACTTCAAAAGTATTCATGTCCTTAACCAAAAGGCGCATAGCTTTCTTTTGGGTATCTATTAATTATCAAGAGGTCCTCAACTAATCATACAATTAAATCATACCCTGGTAAAAAAAATTAATATGTGTACCTCAGGGTCATCAGGTTTACATAGACCTACAAGGAAAAAAATCTGAAACCAAAACTCTAAAGATCTTCTTGTCCAAAAACCAAAAAGCCCAGAGCTTTCTTATTTGGTATATACCAAGCCAAAGTCGTCCTGATTATGGATGAAGGGTAAAAATCTTGATCAAGAGTCTAAAAAACTAAAAGGTCCAGTGCTTTCATATTTTGTATGCATCATCTTGTTGAGGTCTTGTACCAAAGTTGTCCACTGATTCATATGGTGTCACAAATTCTACAGACTTATGTAGGGAAAGCCTAAACCAACAAGTCCAGAGCTTTAATATCTTACTTAGCATCATCTGGAGGCCATCTACCTAATTTGTTTAAATTGTTCCCCTGTGGAAAAAAAAGGCTACCAGATTTATATACACATATAAAAGGGAAAACTTACCCAAGAGTTCATATTTGTTATGTTACAACCAAAGTTGTTATAATTATGCCTCTGGGGTCAATAATAGCCCCATTCCCGGGGTCATCAGTTGTATATAGGGAAAACTTTTATAGATACACATGTTCTAAAACAAAAGGTACATAACTTCTTGCTATCTAGCATCATCTTCTACCAAATTTTAAAAAAAATATTATTGTCCCAAATGTGAGTGTATAAAATGAAATAAACATCATGTGGTCTTGATATATTAAGAATGAAGGAAACTAGGTAGAATCTTTTATGTCTCCAACTTTTGCTGTTGCCATTTAAAAGATTTACAACTATCAACTGTCACAAACATTAAAACTACATTAAACCTATTGACTGACTTCTATTCCTTTATTTTCCTATACATATTCCTAAAAATCTTGTCAAATGTATTCTTTTCAAGTCTAAACATCAGATTTCGCACCTCGTCTAACAGGTACATGTAGATATTGCCTCTTTCGTGTGAAAATCAAGGTATTTATGGAGATAGTAAAGAAAGGGTGAACTTGCTATTAATAGAGATTCTATTATCGATGGGAAACTGTGGTAGTGTTTGTAGAATGTTTAGAATTTTGACTTAAGAACCGTCAGTAAAATGGACATCTTGCGTTTGTATTTATTGATTGATTATGCAGGGGTAACATACATTTTGCTGAAATAGTGATAGTAATGATAATTTAAAGGCATTAAATTTCATGAAATACTCATGCTTTCTTTTTATGGATTTTGATGGTTTTACTTAATAGCAAATGCTAAAAGTAATGTTAAGAAACTTATAACAAATCTACACACGCAAACCACCTAATAACAAATCTACACACACAAACCACCTACACACAACACTTAATAAGACATGGTCAACCATTGTTACGTCTAACTAGGGATACGTTGATATATTGGGTAAGGTCTCGAGAGTATGGAGCTAACGATATTCAAGTGTGTTATTATATGAGTATGTAGAATAAATGGTCATTCTTTTATTTACTTTCCCATGTAAACATTATTGTATTGAAGATGATGTACCATGTTTGCAGAAGGTCGGTGGTTTACCCGGTGCCTCTGTGCATTTGGGGTTTCCTCCACCTGTAATTAGCTGGACGTCGCTATATGACTGAAATACTGTCACGGCGATGGTAAATCCAAAACACACATGAACAATGTACAAACTTAATAAAATATATGTTCTGTTCTGTTCATTTCTGGTGTCTAACATTCTATACTCAAGTAATTGAATATCAATTTGGAATGGGAACCAGAAAAATGCGAACAGGCTTTAAAATAGACAAAAATATATTTTCTTGAACATTTCTGCCGTTATATATTGATTAGAAGTTAAATTGTTTTATTGGAATTTAAAGTTTCTAAATAGGAGACAATTTGAGAACTTATTTCGGCTAGATTGCAGCTTGGAGACTTCAACAAATATTGTTATGATTGTAATCAATATTGTTGCTAGTTGGTGAATTGTAACTTAATATATCGACCGATAGATACTGAAACAGACAGGAGTAACAAGCATGCTTATCTTTGTATGAGTAAATTGGAACTCTTTTGTCACAATTTACAAGTAACTGAAAAGACATGCAAAAAGCTGAAGTTCAACACAGAGAAAAAGGACATATATTTATTTTTTATGTAGGCGTTGATGGTGAAAACTATTTCAAATTTATGACTTGAAAATCGGATTTGAAATCAATTCAAACAGACAACATGTACGACATTTTGAACAATGATCACAAATGGAGGTCAGATTTGAAGCCTGGCACAATTATCTGTTGACATAGAACACAGCTGTTGACATAGAATGGCAACCCCCTTGTGTTTAAGTGCTATTAGTTTTTCCTCAGTTCTATCATCTAATAGTTTTTTTTATAGTTCTTGACACCTCTTCCTCCTCTGATGACGATGATGATGACTGGTCAGTTGACAGATCTGACAAAACAAACCATCTAAAGACCAAGAACACCAGAAAGTTTGATGGTCAGTGGCACTTTTATGTATTCTTTTTTCAGTCCTCTATACAATTGTTTTTATGCCCCCGGCATCTATAGATGCAGGGCATATAGTAATCGTCCTGTCCGTCCGTCCGTCCGTCCTTCCGTGCGTCCGTGCGCACAGGTTAACCAGATTTTACCGTTTCGTCCAGCATCAACACCGTTTGCTAGAATGTTTTAAATTGTTAAATGGTTGTTCCCT